>JAFIRS010002135.1:0-249793 GCA_018342105.1 Gonioctena quinquepunctata
TTTTGTGATATTTTCTGCAAATACCTTCGTACCATTGGTATAATTTTGCCTGGGGGAACCCCAAACCTAGCCCGCTAAAATATTGCATTTATTTAGTTATTAGGCGAGGCAATACCCATTATAAGTTTTATAATTATATATCTGCTCTAGACGTATATTGTGAAGTACCTGCCTATACGAAATAGGTACCCAGTATTTGAATAATACCTACATACGAAATTGGATTATTATCATCCCAGTCTCACATGAGACACCAGCCAGTGCGGACGTGCATTGAGTGATATCGGTGTAAGAGTGTGAGTAATCAGTGATAAGTGATGTCGGACTTTAAAAAAGATTCGGAAAAACCCACTAATTTATCGCTACACCGGTGGATTCGGGAAAATTAAAATTTAATGTAGATCAAATAGGTGGAATACAGTATGATCACATCCTCTACAAAGTCTATATAAAGTTGATACCGGATTTGCTGGTGAAATCGACAATCCAGAAATTCGAAGATGGTACCATCCCTTTGTGGATGAGAATGGTATACACGTGGTATACATAGCCGAAGAAGTTGACGATGTTATGGTTCGAGTATCGATTTTCCGTTAGACATGGAAAATGCGATTATAAGACCGAAATTGTCGCAATATGGAATTGTGAAAAGTATCAGAAACGAACTTTACCGAGGGAGGAACTTTTCGAAGTTGAAACTGAATTAGAACGGCGTGGATAACGATGGCAAGAAGAATCCCGTCATATATCTCCATTGGAAAAATGCATGTCTGGTGATCTATCGTGATCAAGGGACTTGTATGGTTTGTGATGAAGCTGGACATGGAAGAGGGAATGCCGAAGCGACCAATGAATGAATTACAGGAAATAAGGAGACCAAATGCACCATATAAAGAACCAGGACAAAGTGGAAACAAATGGAAGAAAACGAAATAGAACCAGAGGTGAAATCCAATTGAACAAACAAACTTAAGATAACCCAAGAAAAAAATGCAGAAGGAGAATTTGAGGAAATAGAAAGTTCAGGAAGTGAAATAGGATCGGATCAGAATGTAATATGGAAAATACGGAAGAGGACTAATGAAGGATACAGTTTGAAGGGAAGGTTACAAAAATCGAAGAGAAGGAGAGGAAAACAAAGTTCGAGTTCGGAAGAAGGAGAAAGTTACCAAAAATCAAAATTAAGGAACTCCTGAGTGCGTAATCATGAAACCGGTTTGGAAACTCGGGTCTGAAGTCTAGAAGTGAATGGACCTGTGGTTTGTAATAATATTACTTCTTTTTTTTTCTTGGTTTTGTTTGTTTTGAATATCTATTACAGACACAATATCTCATCAATCATATCATCAATGGCTATGTTAGGAACAATTGGATTATAAACTGTAACAGTCTGAAAAATATTGTAAAACAAACGTTGTCAAATGACTCATCAAAAATATGATATTGATTTGATTTTGTTGAAGAACTGAACACCGACACAATAAAATGTTCTTTAGGTTATCAATTGATTAGTAATATTGGGATTCCAAAGGGTACAGGTCTAATAGTAAGGGAAGGATACGATATAAAGGACATCATGTGTTCAGTGGACGGCAGAATTATCTCAGCATCCATTAATAATGTGAGATATATCCCAGAACTATAGAGAAAGGAATTACTTTCTTCAAAATGACCTCACGATACATTTAAACTTCGATATGCCCATGATTTTAATGGGAGATCTCAACAATGTCGTAATCCAAAAGCAATCACGTAAGAAAGCAAATATTTGTCTGATTCTACAAAAACTTATCCAAACTCTCAGTTAAGTTGACGTGTGGGACAGGCTTTACAGAAATACAAAACGAATTCACTTTCGTGTGTCAAAATTCCGCGACGAGAATAGACAGAGTTTACATCTCGCAAGAACACTTCAATATGGTTCATAAATGTGACATACTACCAATATCGGTATCGCATTATGATGCAGTTATTGTCTATCTAACAATTGATTCGAACACCCACAAAACTTCACCAAACACGGGTGGGTTACTGGAAGGTAAAAATTGTTGTTTACAGAAAACAGTATTGATGATTTCAAAATTAAACTTCAAAATATCAAATCGAGTACACTCTATGATAGAGACTTCATGAAGTGGTGGTTTACAGTCTTCAAAAAGAGAACAAAGTCTTTCTTTAGAAATATAGAAATCAGAAACGCAATAGATAAGAAAAATCTTCTCGAATTTTATCAATCAACTTTACTAGAGCTAAACATAAAACTAAATTTAGGGGAAAATGTCATGACAGAATTTAGAGAGGTCAAAGCTAGTATTTTAGAACTGAAACAGAGACATCTAGATGAACGTTTAATAAACAGAAACAGAGACAACATAAATGATAGGTACAGACTTTTTGAACTCATTAAATATAGGAAAAAAACTAAATCATTAATCCAGAAGTTAAACACGGACCATCAACAGTCGCTCAGTACATCTAAAAATATTCTCAAATACGCAGGAGAGTATTTTGAGAAGAAATTTGGCGAAACTGAAACTAATGAACAAGATGTAAGATGCCTACTGACCCATGTTAAAAATAAGGTATCAGATTTAGAGAACTCTCTACTAATAAGAGAAATTAGCGAGGAAGAAATAAAAAAAGTGTTGACTGAATCGGCAAAAAAAAAGAACTCCTGGCCTCGACGAGTTTTATTTAAATTTTTTCGACGAAATAGGTGACGAACTCGCAAAGCTTCTGAATTTATTCCTAAATCACGGTGTTGCACCCCCAAGAGAATTTTCAGAAGCGGTGATTACTTTGATCCCAAAGACAAATAGCTCCGTTGATATGAACTCATATCATACTAGCAGCACGTATTGAATCACACTGCTCTAAAGTTTTTGGAAGGGAACTAACATGTAATCAACATCGAAGAACTCGAAATGATTTCAGATTACATGCAACCCCTATACTCATTCGAAAAACCATTCGAAACACGAATTGATGGATCTGGATGGGCCCCGAGTATAGAATCACAATCAACTGCGGACATAGTATACAGATGTTTAAAAGTTGAAGGAACGGGAACAGGAATACATGGGGTAAGGCCAAGAAGGGATTACATAATACCACTTGGTAAATGCTCCACGATATTCCAAGCTGAAAAAATGCTATCATGGTATGCATTCAGAAGAATCTAGAAAGTGGTTATAGGAAAAACACATCTACATTCTATCTGACTGTCAAAGTGCTATCAAAGCACTCAACTCTACACAGATAAAGTCCAAACTGGTCTGGACGCTCCAGAACCTCATCGAGCTGGCAAAACACAACAAGGTCACCTTTTATGTGGGTGCCAGGTCAAGGGCATTGAAGGCAACGTCAAACGGACCAGCTTGCTAGACAAGCATCTGAAACGCTATTCACAGGGCCAGAACCTGACACGGATTAGCAAAACCGATGCAGGACCCTGATCGACGAGTGGATAAAAAGAAGACACCAACAATATTGGGATCAAACTGTCGGGCAAATACACAGCAAAATCATGGTAGGGCATCCAATCCAGACCTGACGGCTGACCTTCTGAACTGAACAGAACAAGGCTCGTATAATAATAGGTCATTGACTGGACACTGCGGCCCTAAGAGAAAACACCTAAACACCATGGAATTGCAGGGGAAACCGTGGAGTGTAGGCTGTGTGATGAAGAGGAAACAGCCTCTCATATTATCTTCGACTGTGACGCCCTAAGTAGTAGAGCGACACAGAAACTTTGGAGTCTATACGACAAGGCTGTCCGATGTCTATGATTTTATTCAGTTTGGCTTTGGAACCACTGATACTTTCAATAGATTTTACGGTAAGAGGAATTGAAATAAACAGTAAAAGTCATAAGGTCTCACTTATGCTGGTGACGTATCTATTTTCATCAGAGATGAAATAGACTTGCAGAACTTAAATATAATATTCAAAATATACGAAAGAGCCTCCAATGCCATTATAAATATGAACAAGTCTTTTATAGTACCTTTGGCAACGTTTGGTGACAACTCGAGAAAATACATATAGGATTACGCTGGTCGAAACCAAAGTAAAAATTTTAGGGATGGAGATTTCGCGAAATTTCAACGAAATGGTTAAAGCGAACTGGGAAAGGGTGCTGACTAACATCCAGACAACACTAATGCTGAACTATGTCAGAAACTTAGATTTGATCAGGAAAGTGTGGTTTGTCAATATCAATGTTCTGTCGAAAGTCACAAATACTACCCATGAATCGCCCTTACTGTCAAAAAATTGTGATGTGTACAGGGGAATATATATATGGCAAGGAAATTTAAATCGAGTTGCAAGGGAACAACTGTACCGACCCGCAAAAAGAGGTGGTTTGAACCTCATATAATATAGAAAGGAAGGCTGCTGCTCTGTTTTTGAAAACTCAACAATTATCATGGACAAATGTACTGAACAAAGTCCCCTACAAATCCACGGTGAACAAAATATTCGAAAATGGAACTGTTGATTTACATTCAGCTTTCAGCACTATAAAAACTAGAATTAGATACTCCATTTAGTAGAGATAAAATTTTAACCGCAAAATTCATATACAAAGAAATGTTCATTGACAAAAGAGTGCACAGTCCAACTGTCGAACTCAAATAGTATGACTGGAAAAATATTTGGAAGAAGATTTTGTGTAATCTCAATATTCCTACGAATGGAGATCTAGTGCATACTAAGCAATTATTGAAACTTATCCAGTAGGCCAAAAATTAAAAATCCACGGAATCCATGATACGGACTCATGCGAAAAATGCAAGACTGTAGATAGTTTAGTCCATAGATTAAGTATTTGTGGTGACGCTAAAAATACGTGAGAATGGACCCTCACACATATGAAGCGGAAGTTCAGAACAAACGTGATAGAAGCAGAGCCAAAGGATATATTCAGTTTGCACATAATAAATAGAGAAGACTCGAATGTATGGTGCTGGGTATTTTGTGGTCTAATATTCAACAACATAGAAGCAAATGGATAATAAAAAAAAATTGTTTGAAAAACTTTTCCAATAAAATATTGTTCTTCTAGCCCTACTGCTTGAATAGTCAATATTTTTTTTGAAAATATAAGTAACTGTAAGGTACTATGTATAGTGAAATATTGTAAATATTTATTTATTTTAATGAAGGTTTTAAAAAAAACCTATTGTGATTTATTCGTGAATAACCCTGTAACAGTAAATATTTTCAGCTGAACCTTTCCATGTACATCTAACCGAAACTTATATTAAACTCATAAGCGCAACATGAAATCAATCCAGCTTTTTTTTAAGAAAAAACTGGTAAAATCAGTAATTCTTCACTTCAACGCCCTGTATCTCGAAAACTGGTCATAGTATCGTATGTAGAATTCATACCTCTCAAGATGTTATAAAAATCAGTATATAGTGAGAAAATAGTTACATTTGACCTGGGAAATTTTAAATACAGGTTGTTCATGGTTTTTGTACTTTTCTCAAAATAGAATACCTTTCTATAAATAAACCACCTTGAATATTTTGGAGATTAGAGACACACATATGTTTGTATTACCTTTCCCAAAAATCAATCCATAAATACAGGATGTCGAATTAATCCTAAAAAAAATGTCTATTGGTTCTCTCTATGAAACACCCTGTATAAGAAATGTGTACTGTGCAATATTTTCTCGTCAAAATACTATATCGAGGAGAACCTTTCAAAAATATGCTTCCCTGACGTCAGAGTAGAGAAAGTGAGATTTTGCAAAATACTACCGTCATACATTTGTGAATCACCCTGCAATTAGAAATATTTTTAATTGTACGTATTTACTAATGCATTACTAAAACTTGTAGTGAAGGGTGTATGTGCAACAGAAATTAAATTTATCTCGTAAGTCGAAAAAAATCCGGAAAACTGGGCAATTTTCAACTTTAACACCCGTATCTAGGAAACTAGTCATAGGATTGAGTTGCGCCTATTGACACTTTTGGTTACTAGGTCGAGTACAACAACATACCAAAGTTTCAGAAAATTTGACACGCAGCCACTTTACATATAAAAGTGCAGGGCCCTTTTACTGTAGTGGCAGTGAGAACTCGATATCAAGTTAGCACAGCCACCACTTAGAAAAAAAAAATGTGCGTCGTTCTTCTGCTTCAGAATACTCAAAAACTGCACGACAATTATGTTTTATTATTCACGAAAATGAGAAATTGTTGAATCCTCTTAGGCCAGTAGAGATAGACATGATTTTCCCAAAATTTATAATAATTACAAAATTTCAAAACTTCAGTAGAGTGAAGAGGACTTTCATGTGATATGTAGTCTGATTTTGCAACCCTTTTTCTTAACGAAAGATGTTAAATATCAGGATTTGATGAGTTTTCACATTATTAGCGCGGAAAAATTTGCAAAAGTTCTGCAAACTTGAAGTTTTGAAAATAGCAATTCCATCCTCTGATAAATTTGCAACCACCCATACAAAACGGAAATGTTGGTTCTATCGAAAAAAAATTGTTGTTAGTCCTAATTTTTCGATGAAAATTCCAAAATTCTGCAAATTCGAAAAAATTACTAAAATAATATTCTTGACAAAAGTTTCAATTTGCAACCTCTTGGGTCAAACGGAAAATATAGTTTTTCATCAAATTGATTTTTTTTATTGAAATAAGTATCGGAATGATCACAAAAGTTTCAAATAATGGTTGCAAGTAGAGATGTCGTGACGTAAAATGTTTTCATTAATTTGCAACCTCGTCTGCAACACGGAAATGAGGGTAAAATCAAAAGAAACATATTTTCGTACTTGTACTCTACCAAAAAAAAACAAAAGTTTTGCGAATCGGGCAGACACCTCATTTTACCAATTGGTGGCAGTATAATAATTTGCAAACTATGTTGCAATGCGGAACATTAGGAATTAAAAAAAAATCGTTATTTTTGCAACACTTGTGTTATCTGAATAATAAAGATTTTTATATACCTAATACATTACATTCATTGTGTTACCAAGTTAACTATCGACCAAGAATTCAAAACATCATATTACAATTAGGAATTTGCATAAAAAATACTCTTGAGTACGTTTGATGGAGGATCGAGAATCTCTCGACACGTTTTCATAATTTTCTTGATTCATTAAAAAATGTAGAAAATATTGATATTTGAAAAACACTCGTACAGTTGTACATTAGTGCGATTAATCTACAAATGTGTTACATCACAGTGTTCTGTATACAGAGTAATGAATGCACAGCAGCTTAGTAACATGATTTATCACCAGAATAACAAGAGCACTGACAATTGTATTTTAATGACAATCAACTATTCAACTAACCAAAAACAATGCACATTCATCTAATAGTCCCGGAGCAACAACTGAAATAGAATTGCCTACCAACATGTTTCTCACTCTTTATTTTCAAAATTTTTATAAATCAAGAAAATGATTCTTGCGTGTCGATTCAATTTCAGTCCTCAATCCGGATTCAATAGAATTGTTCATGCGAAACCACAATTGGAGTAAGAAAGTCGAGTGGAAAGGTAAATTATTTTATTCAATTCAAGAAATACATACCTGTAAAAATTTATTTGAGATGAAATATCTATTTCATAAATTTTTTTATTTTCAGCAACGTTTCTGTTTGATGATGGAAATTATGTACGAAATATACAATCGATAACGTTTTAATATCGAAATTGAAAAGGGAAACATTCTCAATTGAATAATGATAGAAAGATTTTCCTGTGAATTGAAAAATCCACGATTAAAATGAAGTTATTATTATTATTTTTTTTGTGAATGTCTAACAGAAAACAACTACTTCCCCGGCTAAAGCCACGCTGGACATTGAACTACATCTGATAGATATTCTGAAAAGGCCCTAACTCAAAAGAAAAAATCTGAAATTGAAAATTTGCATTTTCATTCAGATAGTTATTTGATTTTCTATTCCAGTCTCAATTAGGAACTCATAAAGATGAATGAGGTAAAGAAGAATGTTTTCCAACAGAGTACTCACCAGAAATCATTCGTAACATTGACCAGGAGAGACATCGCATTCACTAGGTCTTCAATACATTTTGTCGACGAAAATCTATTTCACGCTTCCACGATCATCAGGAAGACCGGAAGAAATGGGAAACACATTTTCAAGAAGCAATCTCACTTTGCAAAGATGGAAAAAGTTTGAATCATTTCTTTTGGAGAGACACTTTGAAATTCGTGTTTTCTGACATTAAAACCTGTCATGGGGTATGATAGATTGATTTGTTGAAAATATAAACAGGATGTTCATAAAATCAGATGTGGAATCATCTGCGACTGAAAGATAAACCTTAGTCACTATCTTCCATCGTCAAGATAACCTCTTGTGGGGTATTCATGTTGAAAAGGGAAACATTCTCAATTGAATAATGATAGAAAGATTTTCCTGTGAATTGAAAAATCCACGAATAATGTCAGAGAACACGAATTCCAAAGTGTCTCTCCAAAAGAAATGATTCTAACTTTTTCCATCTTTGCAAAGTGAGATTGCTTCTTGAAAATGTGTTTCCCATTTCTTCCGGTCTTCCTGATGATCGTGGAAGCGTGAAATAGATTTTCGTCGACAAAAATGTATTGAAGACCTAGTGAATGCGATGTCTCTCCTGCGTCAATGTTACGAATGATTTCTGGTGAGTACTCTCTGTTGGAAAACATTCTTTTTTACCTCATTCATCTTTATGAGTTCCTAATTGAGACTGGAATAGAAAATCAAATAACTATCTGAATGAAAATGCAAATTTTCAATTTCAGATTTTTTCTTTTGAGTTAGGGCCTTTTCAGAATATCTATCAGATGTAGTTCAATGTCCAGCGTGGCTTTAGCCAGGGAAGTAGTTGTTTTCTGTTAGACATTCACGAAGAAAAAAAAAATAACTTCATTTTAATCGTGGATTTTTCAATTCACAGGAAAATCTTTCTATCATTATTCAATTGAGAATGTTTCCCTTTTCAACATGAATACCCCACAAGAGGTTATCTTGACGATGGAAGATAGTGACTAAGGTTTATCTTTCAGTCGCAGATGATTCCACATCTGATTTTATGAACATCCTGTTTATATTTTCAACAAATCAATCTATCATAACCCATGACAGGTTTTAATGTCAGAAAACACGAATTTCAAAGTGTCTCTCCAAAAGAAATGATTCTAACTTTTTCCATCTTTGCAAAGTGAGATTGCTTCTTGAAAATGTGTTTCCCATTTCTTCCGGTCTTCCTGATGATCGTGGAAGCGTGAAATAGATTTTCGTCAACAAAAATGTATTGAAGACCTAGTGAATGCGATGTCTCTCCTGCGTCAATGTTACGAATGATTTCTGGTGAGTACTCTCTGTTGGAAAACATTCTTTTTTACCTCATTCATCTTTATGAGTTCCTAATTGAGACTGGAATAGAAAATCAAATAACTATCTGAATGAAAATGCAAATTTTCAATTTCAGATTTTTTTCTTTTGAGTTAGGGCCTTTTCAGAATATCTATTAGATGTAGTTCAATATCCAGCGTGGCTTTAGCCGGGAAAGTAGTTGTTTTCTGTTAGACATTCACAAAAAAAAAAAAAATAACTTCATTTTAATCGTGGATTTTTCAATTCACACGAAAATCTTTCTATCATTATTCAATTGAGAATGTTTCCCTTTTCAACATGAATACCCCACAAGAGGTTTTCTTGACGATGGAAGATAGTGACTAAGGTTTATCTTTCAGTCGCAGATGATTCCACATCTGATTTTATGAACATCCTGTTTATATTTTCAACAAATCAGTTTTAATATCCTTCCTTCCATAGAGCATCGATTATTCATTTTGAAATTTCGTCGATTACTATAAAGTCATGTTGTGACAAGTGAAAATTTTAGATGAGGAATGATTGCATGTTATTTCTAAAAATAAAAGTCTTCCAATAGTCTTTTAGCAGAATTCAGCAAAATTTGGTTTATTTCGATTGTTGCATTCGAAAATATTAGATTGAATTTTTTTCGCTGATTAGTCGGAAACAGTGATTGCTTCTGATATCAATAATTGGTTTACATTTTTTATAATGATTAACTACGTAACCGTATTATTCTTCGGATACAATTTCAATCAACCAGTACAAAATATAACAGACATAGGCGATGTATAATCAAGTATTTAACTGGACCACTGTAGATATGTCGGTTTAATATATATTTTAAACCTATTTGTACAATGTTTGCATTTATGGAAAAATATTATAATTATTGTTCACAATGATAAATTAAAAAAACTTTTGTAATTATTTCAATGCTTGTGTGTATTGAAAATGGGAGCGTCGATAAAAAAGTTTGATAAATAAATGATGCGTTTTTCAGAAATGGTTGCAAATGTACGTGGATATTTTAAACTTTTTTTCCGTTCACTTATCCAAATTGCAGAACTTTTGTTATTTTTTTAAACAAATTAAAATGAAAAACCTAAAAAAATTACAAAAACAAGGTTCCGTAACTTTAACAAGGTTGCAATCTTAATGCATGTTGTAAAACACCATTACTATAGGTATGCCTAGTTTGCAGAACTTTTGCAATTTTCAGTGCAATAATAAAGCATGAACACGTTTTTTGCAATAAAAACAATGTTCCGTTCATCGCAGACTTCTGCAAAATTTCATAATTTGTTTTCATTGATGCACTAACATACCATTGAAGTTTGAAAACTTTTGGAAATAATGTTAATTGATTGTCTATATCTACTGGCCTACCTACCATGTGGAGCATGTACTCATAATGTAAACAGTGCCACGTTCCCGAAGGTTATTGCATTCTTTTAAAGGGAGTCATAAGGCAAATAAATCAAAAGGGTAAAGGTGTCGAATATGAGGCTAAGGGGGATTTTGATGAAACTTTCACAGATGCTTCAAAACATGATAAAATAACCACAGCAATCTGAAATTTGGCACGGAAAAAGTAACTTCGGAAAATATGGCGGAAATGGCAGAGAATGACATTTTGATTGATGCTTCAAAACACTATAAAATCACCCCAGCAATTAAAAATTTGGCACGAAAAAACCTCTATTAATTTTTTCTCTCAATAAAATGTGATAGTATGAACTTACCAAACATACGGGTACAGTGCTTTAGACTTGGAGTAGTGGTTTTGAGCCGGTTTCAGGGATCCTCCCCATGACCTTGACCCCCCTCCCCATGACCTTGAGAAGGGGGGGGTTGGCTATGTGTGTATGTGTTAACCTTGAAGTAACCTTGAGATGGGGAGGTTGAAGGTCGTGTATCATTGACATTGAAGTGCCCTGGTGATAGTGTGGTGTTTGCATGACCTTGGGGATTCATTTCTCGTTGACCTTGTAACGCTAGTCGATGGGAAAGGGATCGCGCATTCATTTCAGTATGCATGAGAGTGTGGTGCATAACCTTCGAACTAGCATCAGCGTTACTTTTCATATTCTTCAATCACCCTAACCACTGAGATGATTCATCAATGGAGGGGTGTGCACGGCTTTCGAGTCAACATCAACGCCACAGGTTTATTGATTTTTTCAAAGTCTTCAACAACTCTGCGATGATTCAAGGCGATTTGCATGACCTTGGACACTGCGTATGTGTATTATGAAATCGAATTCGATGGGAAAGGGATCGCGCATTCATTTCAGTATGCATGAACTAGCATCAGCGTCACAGCTTACTTTTCATATTCTTCAATCACCCTAACCACTGAGATGATTCATCAATGGGGGGTGTGCACGACTTTCGAGCCAACATCAACGCCACAGGTCTATTGATTTTTTCTAGTATGTGTATTATGAAATCAAATCAAGTGAGAGGGGAGCACATATTGCATGTTGAATGAGAGAATCATTCCATGTTGGTTGAAGTTTGGTA
Organism: Gonioctena quinquepunctata; assembly: GCA_018342105.1. Lineage (NCBI taxonomy): Eukaryota > Metazoa > Arthropoda > Insecta > Coleoptera > Chrysomelidae > Gonioctena > Gonioctena quinquepunctata. The sequence continues at coordinate 11,907 of JAFIRS010002135.1, forward strand.
GATTTGGAAAATGGATTTTTTCAATTTGTCCTTGATTCTTGATGTGTTGCAAGATTAGTTGGAATGTCTTATTCGATGACACTTAGTGTGGTGGGGGGGTTTATTCCTCATGAAATGTGTGCGTGAATTCATTGTTGATCAGAAGTTGAATTATAGTCAACAAAAGAACTTCATCAGCTAGAAGTCAATTTACAACAATTTTCTCAAAAGCAATCCCCTAGCCCTGAAGATCACATGCATTTTTCAGATGTGCTTTTTCTAAAACTTGAAATAATATTTATTCGTTAGTATAAGTTGCACTTAAAACGGAATAACGATTCTGGCACCTGTTTAGCAATCGCTATGGCATCGCGACGCTTCATTAACTTGCCAGACAAAGTTAATACCGACAAATATGCACCAGACCAATTTTATAATATTTATTAATGTTTATATTAATATTTCCTAAAGTAACAACTTTTGCAAAGATAACTTCAAAAATATTTTTTTACAATTTCAAAAATTCGTCAAACTGATTTGCAATCGGTTTATAACCTGCTTGTTTCAAAATACTCAATAATAGTATAAAAAAGATGAAAATAAAGTATTAACTTTAAAATTCGAAAAGGGTTTCGAAGCCAATTTCACCACGGAATTATTCAAGATCGTGAAAATTAACAGCACATATCCAAAAACATACATTCTCAAAGACATATAGATAAGAATCTCATTCAATGTTGTTTCTATGAAGTTGAATTGAAGAAAACACAAAATCTCAATGTTGGCCGAGAAGATATTGAAGGAAATAGAGTGTTTGAGTGTTTGTCAAGTGGCTAGGTTTTTTCCAATGAAAACAATTCACAGATTAAAAAAATGCAAGTGTTTAGCATTCAATGATATTTGATATCGAAATGAAAAAATATATTGTAAAATTTGTTTTATTATCATATAAAAAAATCGTGAGGAAACAATATTACAACAACAAAAATCATATACAACATTACAAAAAACATGTACTTGATCACTTTCACTCAAAGACAATTGTTCAGCCTCTTTTTGCCATTCTTCGAGAATTGATGTCATTGCATCATAGGATTGATCGATTCCAGCCTAGCCATTTCTGCTTGCTTTCGAATGCTGGTGTTGTATTTTCTATCTCTATCCACCCTTTGTTTGATGGCATCAGACTTCTTCTGCATTTCAGCAATCTCTTTATCCATTTTACACGCGACTGCAACTTCTTCATCTAATTCTTTATCAGCTTGAGCACACTTTGTGATGGTATTGTTGGATTCATCGATCTTACGTTTTGCAATATTTCTCTGCTGAGTATAAATTTGCAGTGGCACATACGAAGCTAGCGATCCAATGGCTGCGGATGTAATTTTCGAAGATGCATCCTTCTTTTTCGATCTTCCTTAGCTTTGGAGGGCGATGTCGACGATTTCGAGGTACTCGGCTTGGAACTGTTCAAAGCAGCATCTTGTTTTAGAGTTCAGTGGTGGCGTTAATGATTGGTCAGGAATAGAGATCACAGGTGGAGAACTGGTTGGTCAAGTGTAGATCTCCTCTTTCGTTTTGGAGGCTGGACCTGAATATCCTGAAGAACTTGGATGACAGGAGCCTTTTCAATGATTTGGTCAGGAATAGAGATCACAGGTGGAGAACTGGTTGGCAATTGAGATATAGAAACACCTTGCAGATCTGGCACCTCAGCCGCACTTATCAAAATGAATTCATCAATATCAAAATTCAAATCCATCACGTCATCGTCCTCTTTTGATGCTGTTGCTACTTCAACACTGCTATGTTCGTCAGCAGTAAGTAATTTTTCCAAAATACTAATATCGTTGGAATTCATCGTAGTTATAAACTTTAACAAACACACACACACACGTACTACTCGTCGTCTTGAAAAGTGTTGAGAATGATTATGTAAAAAAGTCTACACTTTATAAATATTTTTCCAACACCCCACCCTTTCCCCCAATACTGCAGTGTGCACTTGCACTCGCGCACCCCGATTCGATTTCGAAGAGAGCTTGTGTCGAAGAGAGCTTGCATTTCTTCCGAACATTTTTGGCTTACTCAAAAAAACAAGGTCATCACTTGCATTTCTAACTAAAAAAATAATCAAATATTGCATAACTTATTGATATAGTATCACACTTTTGCGAGTTGAATGATTAATATAAAGACCGATATGAAATGTGGGACTTTATTTCTAGAAAATATAAATTTGCTATATAGCTATATGGAAATTGGATTAAAAACCGCGAAAAAAAAAATATATGGGAATTAAAAACGATGATGAAATGTCAAGTACATTATCAATAATTATTATAGTCCACTTTTTTGTCAATTTTATCACAAATCAAATTATTATTCATTATTGCATGTACATACATCCTGCGGTTTTATCAAAAAACAGTGCAATATCAAACATTCAACAATAGTAGTAGTATCGAATATGACATACTAACGTTTACTGAACAATATGGATGTTACAAAAGTGATTCCCAAATCATCCAAGAGAAATAACAGAGCAACCATTCTTAAACTTGTTATTTTGGATTAGAAAACATATTAATTCCCAATAATCAAAATACATGAATTTCATAATCACTAAAGTTCGTATGATTTTAACCACTCTTGTATATCACAGAAAAATATTTTAAAACAACTTGTCAGCGAAAAATTACAAATTCAAATTTCATAATCATTTTGACTGTAGGGCATGTATTAGAATGAATATGTATGGATTTGATATGTGACACAAAAGTGATATGAACTTTGATAATGACAATATTATCTTTCATTGAGGTTTCTGCTTCATGATATTAATTGTTATTTGAGATATGGAAAAATATGAATGTATATTACTCGATTGGACTGACGCTCAATCATTGCTATTATCAATTGTCGACTAATGCATGGATTCGTTTCATTCTATTCTATGATATTATGACATAGAAAATATGATGTTGTTTTTCTAAATTTCTTGATTGTGAGAATTGAAAGGATGACATTTTTTACGAAATAAGAAGTTGATTCTCGAATCGAGGTAGTGTGCTATAGGATTTCAGTTGTAGATTACTATTTCATTGTTTTTTGGTTCATAAGATCTTTGATATGTGACACAAAAGTGATATGAACTTGGTTTGGGCATTTATCAATTATGAGGAATAATGTTGGAGTTCAGTAATGACACTATTGTAGGCTTTGCTCCATTGTATTCAATGATATTCGAAATGTGAAAAATGTAAAATTAATTATTTCTAGAGTGATTGGAGGAATTATGGGTATTTCTATTATTCTTTAAAAAAAAAGGCTGAATAAATAATATTACACTCTCACTGGAGAAGATTTGATTGGATATGTACACATATCAGAATGAATTCGATTGAATAGTGGACGTTTCATGTATCATAGAAGGAAAGCAAAATACCGCAAGAATTATTGATGGAAATTATGAACACATCAACCTGATCGAAAAATCGATACACACTTCCTACATGACAAAAAAAACATTTCATTCATATATTTCACGAGGAGTCAACAATTTCAACTCAAACTTTGAACATTGACGAAAAATTAAGTTTTATGAAGTTGGCAGTCTGAGTGTAACATATTTCAGAATAGCTATAGAACAACTGAGTAACAAATAGGAATATCGCAAATTTTCCCATTGCTTTCTTGTGAATAATCAATGGAAGTATATTACATTGAATGTATTTCTGATATGATATACAATTCTAGCCAACTTCATAATCATCAATATTAATTGAAATGATGATCGCTATATACATCTTGGATTTTGAAGGGTAAAATTATTGGAATTTTCAATCCACTCATCTTGCTAATATTCACACTCATATAGTCTAGCCATAATTCATTGCATATCGTAACTATCTATTCCATCTTTATCAATAATTGAATTATTGTATCTGAAGAGTACTGGAAAATTCTCAAACATGCAGAAACATGAATTCTAAATTTACAATTTAGGTAATTCCCACGTTATTTCTTATTATAATATACAGTGAGCTGTGAGGCTATACCTTCGTCAGTGAAATATATTGCTAGTTGATTTCTGAATAATACTATCGATCAATATGATTCATATGTTCTCATGATGAAAAAAGGAGCACATTATTCACATATAATATTGAAATCTACTCACACATAATACATATTATGTCGAACTCACTAAAACAATTGTTCTGCACAGAATCTACTAACACATAATACATATTATGTCGAACTCACTAAAACAATTGTTTTGCACAAAAATTTGTGGAATATATCACTGGAAAATATCTGCGCTAAACACGATGATTCAACACTGAACTAATATCGATTTCTGCTAAACTGAGACTGAAAGGACTTTTTCATTTATTTGCCAAAACTCAATGTATAATAGTAAGTTACAATGGAGGGAAGGTTGGTTCGAAGAATGGTGCGTTGACCACCATATCTAATTGACGAGCCTATTGTGCAATTTTTACCATTGAAGTGAATGCAATTATCAATATTTTGTCTAAACGGTACAGCCGGTGTTTGTCTCATACATATTGAATGGATTGTTTTTCAACTAGGGGGTGGAAATATGAGGGTTTGGATAAATAATTATTGTTATATTTCATTAATTTTATTCCAAGATATGGATAGATGTGTTTTGATATGGTAATTGCATCAGTAGAATCATATTCAAATCACATTTGCCTACATCTTCACAGAACATCTAGCGACTTCATCCTGAGGGAAGCAACGTTTCAGAATGGTTGGGTGTCGTCTCCATTGATATGAGAGCTCAAACTCTCGATGATTGAATATCGATTGATTTGATCCAATACTGACTTGAATAATGATGTCGGAACTGAAACAAAAAAAAAATTGTTAATATATTCCGCTGATATTATAATAATAATTTGACTTACGTGCAAAATATTCCAATGAAGAGCTGTTGAATGCATTTTTATTGAGGAACTATCTCTACATAAATCACTATATTCTGAACGAAGAAATTTTATTTTTATTCAATGAAATTGAATTCGATAAGTTCGAGTCCTCGAACTAGATGACTCTCTGAACACTTTTTTTGCCCTAAATATTTTATTGTATACGAACCATTGGAATTATTCATACATTTGACACTGTCCAAATCAAATTGATCTGGAAATATTTTGGTTAGCCAAGATTTGAATAGAATATTATTATCATCATGTAATGTCATTGAAAAATACACTCACTGAATTGACTTCTAGTTGATGTAGTTCTTTGATGACAATAATCCAACTAATTTTGGAACACATCAAGAGTCAAGGTCAAATTGAAAAATGACTTTTTTTCTGTTGAGTTGTTGAGTTGTTTCACTTTAATGTAGTGGGGCGGTGTTTCGCTCCTATAAAGCGATGGATGCGTTGGTGAGAATTCAAAAAGTGTGTGATTTTAGCCAAGTGGTAGTTGAGTTAGTGTATGTTTTTTTCAGTGTGAATAATATATATATATATATATATATATATATATATATATATATATATATATGTATATATATCGTAAGTTTTACTATGTCTCTTACTGAAGTAGATTTGGAAATAATCAGATCAATAATTGTGCAAAAGGTGAAAATTTTAGAACAGAAAACAATATCTTCCCTTCCAATGAATAAACCTTCATTATAAAAAAAAGTATCACCGTTTATACCATACATTCGAAAGATCGATTTCTTCAAACATTACGTGAAGATTATGAATGTCATTCATTCAAATCATGTTTGCCTAAAGGTATTGCAAACCAATTCAAAGATAGTGATGTAGTTTGCATCAATGCTTCTGGTGTCAAGTATACACTCACATATTTGAGAAAAGTTCACAAATTTCAGAAGATTCAAGAACATGAACTCTGGTGAAATTTGACTCATCCTAGGAATTCAACATTTTTACATACCCAATGGTTCATTTGAAGTGAGACATAGTAAAGTAGTTTAATGTAAAATATAGATATTCCATTTTTATTTTATTTTGAAAGATACTTCAGAGCATTTTTATCAAAACTTTATTTTGTGTAAGTACTACTAGTGAAACCTCCGATGGACAATAATTCAATTATTTTCTTATTTCAGACCTTTCAATATGTGGACGCTCTAAACTAGTCAAAGTTTGAGCAAAGTCGTGGATATACATTCATCCATTGAAAGACTGTATTCCTACTTCAATACATTGAGTTTACGCCCTCCATGCAATGAATTATGACCTGAATGTTTGCTTCGATGAAGATGAAGTTCGAAGGTGTTCGCAAAAACATGACGGTATAACTCTGGTGCGTATCTTGTGTAGAAATTTGGTGAAGGAGATATGGACTTGTACCAATTTTGTGAGGAAATGGTCAAATGCGATCTGAAAGGATATCTCCAATGATCTGTTACCGTACCTACCTGATGACATCATCCAGAAATATGAACTGCTCCATATCGATGATGAAGATGAAGACAATGATGACTCATTGAATTGAGACATTATCAAATTGTAAAAATATGTCAAATAAACTCAATCCTCCATAAAATACATTTATTTATTTATCAATCTCCAACAGTGACCATCAGTTTGCTAATGTAACCCTAATCTTGCATCATATGAGGGTATTTCTTAGACTTAACCTATCCTAAACTTATCTTGTACCCCACGATATTTCAATAATAAGTCAATTGGTGATTTTAACGTATCTTGTGTGAATTCATGATAAAAAAATATATACTTCTCCGTATACGTACATTTTGCAGCTTTTTTTGGCATAGTGCATGAAAGAAGCAAAATTTTACCTTGAGATACAGAGATTGTATTTTGTCTATAATAGTTTTAATCAAGCAAAGCGCTGGTCAACGGAAGGAGATTGATTCCCTCTGATGATAGCTCAGAAGCTTTTACTGTGTACTTTCAACACTTATTTTCGTTATATATATATATATATATATATATATATATATATATATATATATATATATATATATATATATGTATGTGTGTGTATATATGTATATGTGTATATCATCCCCTCTGACTCATGACCATGTTAGCATGAGGGTCGTCTTAAAATGTTTTGATTCCATTTCCAAATTTAATGCAAAAGCTCAAATTACGACTGAAACTTATACATCCACAAGTATCGCGTTTTAAAACTGAATATAATTCAATCATATTTTTTGTATGGAACGTCACAAATATTGTTTCTATCATGCATATACCCATTCACGAGTTCCCAAACAGCTGCTGCATGACAATACCAACTCCATTATAAATTTCAAGCAAGACGAAATGAATTCACAGCTCACCCGATGTAACATTCAAAGAAATTCCAAAATGATGTGCGGAAATGCTGGAATGATCAGTATGGATTCCTGTCATCGATAAAGATCGAAAAGGGAGTAATGGATGATATCACAATGGATTCGACAGTTTCTACATCCTTGATATCTCAATTCGATAAGACTAAATCATTCATTGCACTTCGTCAAGATCACTACAATAAATACGTCGACGTCGCGACACGCCATCGATGACGTGTATGGCGTCGACATGGCGTCGCGACGCGTCATCGATGGCGTCGACATGCAAGTTTTTAGCATTTAATCATATTTTGTATCGAAATGAAAAAAATATATTGTAAAATTCGTTTCATTATCATATAAAGAATTCGTGAGGAAACAACATAACAGCAAAAAAAAAAAACATATACAACATTACAACAACAAAAATCATATACTCAATCACTTTCACTCAAAAGACAATTGTTCAGCTCTCGACATCCTTGATATTCGATAAGACTAAATCATTCATTGCACTTCGTCAAGATCACTACAATAAATACGTCGACTTTGTGACACGTCATCGATGGCGTCGATATGGCGTCGACATGGCATCGCGACGCGTCATCGATGGCGTCGACATGCAAGTGTTTAGCATTTAATCATATTTTGTATCGAAATGAAAAAATATATTGTGAAATTAGTTTTATTATCATATAAAAAACTCGTGAGGAAACAACATAACAGCAAAAAAAACATATACAACATTACAACAACAAAAATCATATACTTAATCACTTTCACTCAGAAGACAATTGTTCAGCTCTTTTTGTCATTCTTTGAGAATTGATGTCGCAATTTCAAAATGATGTTCGTGAAATGTTGGGATGATCAGTATGGATTCCTTGTCATTGATGAAGATCGAAAAGTATGTAATGGATGATATCACAATGGATTCGACAGTTTCGTACATCCTTGATATCTCAATTCGATAAGACTAAATCATTCATTGCACTTCGTCAAGGTCACTACAATGAATACGTCGACTTTGCGACACGTCATCGATGGCGTCGATATGACGTCGACATGGCGTCGATATGACGTCGACATGGCATCGCGATCGCGTCATCGATGGCGTCGACATGCAAGTGTTAGCATTTGATCTATTTTGTATCGAAAGGGAATTAGAAATGGTATCATATGGAAAAAGTGAGGAACATACCACAAAACATATAATTAACAAATCATATACTTAACACTTCACCAGAAGACAATTGTTCAGCCTTTTGGGCATTCTTTGGAGAATTGATGTCGCCCCGTGAAAGTGATTAAGATATGATTTTTTTTTTTTTTTTTTTTTTTTTTTTTTTTTTTTTTGGGGGGGGGGGGGTTTGCATCAAAATTTTATAGTTTAGAATATCCTGTTCCGGTGAAATTTGTGGGTTGATTTTTTGGGTTTGGAGTTCTTTCAACCCATCGGTCAGTTCATAGGTATCTCGACCCAGTTTTAAGGTATTACCTTCAGTTATTATTGGTTCTCTCCAATGAAATACTTCAATCCGTTCCCGACGGGGCGCCATAACAGTTGGGATCAGGTACTAGCATAGACATGTTTACACTTCAACGTATCAACTGAAACTGAAACTCACTGAAAAATCAATCAAGTTTATAGAAAAATCTCCCTATATCGGTCCACCTCACACCTCGGGACAACTTCGGGACACCTCGGGACACCTCGGGACACCTGGGGACACCTTTGGGACACCTTTGGGGCACCGCCCCCTGAGGACACCTGGGGACACCTGGGGACACCTGGGGACACCTTTTTGGGCACCTGGGGACACCTGGGGACACCTTTGGGGGCACCTGGGGACACCTGGGGACACCTGGGGACACCTGGGGGCACCTGGGGACACCTGGGGACACATGGGGACACATGGGGACACATGGGACACCTGTAGGGTAACCACTCGCATCATCTCTATATAACTAGGGGATGTCATCGCTGTGACGTCAGTCTTCATGTTGGTGTACGAGGGTGAAGGGGGTGTCTCAACAGTCTGATAAACAAGCCCTGTTCGAAGCTCATTCCTAGGTGGCTATCAGTATTGTGGACGTAAGTTTCATATACCTATAGTATTTCGGTGTCATCGAATACAAATTTTTTATTTCGGTGCTCTCGAATGCATTTAATTATTATTATTACAGCTGGAACGAGGCTACAAGAACGGTTAGCACGAGGCGATCCCGGTATCAATCCATTGGACGTTGCTTGCAAACATCACGACATTGCTTATTCACCCCGGCAACACCCCTTCAACCATCCTCAATCTCAAATATGAGTATAGACCTCCACCCCACCTCAGCTGAAATCTATATAACTAGTGATGTCACCGCTGTGACGTCAGTCTTCATGTTGGTGTTCGAGGATTAGCCGTAAATAATATCAGAATCGTTCAATGTTCGAGGATTGTCCAATATTTACCTCTCTTACGAAATTCTTCCATAGAATTGCCATCTCCATGATAATGATGTTGGTATCCGCGAGACAGGTCGATGCGGACAAATTGAATTTTTAGAGTATTGGAGGAGAATATTGGAGGGAGTCAGTGGCAAATAATATCAGAATCGTTCAATGTTCGCCAGCATACTCCAATACTCACAAAGAAATCGAATATCCATCAAAATGATGTTGATATCCGCGAGACAGGTCGATGCGGACAAATTGAATTTTCAGAGTATTGGAGGAGAATATTGGAGGGAGTCAGTGGTGAATAATATCAGAATCGTTCAATGTTCGAGGATTGTCCAATATTTACCTATCTTTCGAAATTCTCTCCCAAAGAAATCTCATATCCATGTCAATGATGTTGGTATCCGCGAGACAGGTCGATCCAGACAAATTGAATTTTTAGAGTATTGGAGGAGAATAAATCTGCAGGCGAACGTGGGGCTATTGTTCGAGGATCGTTCATCGTTCGCCTATCTTTCGAAATTCTCTCAAAGAAATCTCATATCCATGTAAATGATGTTGGTATCCGCGAGACAGGTCGATCCAGACAAATTGAATTTTTAGAGTATTGGAGGAGAATAAATCTGCAGGCGAACGTGGGGCTATCCCCGAACTCTCTCTCTCTCACAAATGTTGTCAGTTCGAAAAGTTGATTTTTTTTTGTATTCACCCTGTTTGACGTTCATTGAGTAGGATTGCATTGGTCAGATGTCAACTTCCCAGTCCATGCTAATAGTCAATTACGGTTATATTCACTCGAGTCTGTAAAAATTGATGGTCCGCAAGGACCTGATTTATTATTTTTTGGTCAAATTACCTTGGGTTGTTCTGACACTTCTTGTTGTTGTTGCTGCTCAGCTTCAGCCATGATGGTTGAGGTAGGTTAGTTACCACGTTGGACCTTGACACTTTTTGAAAATTTCCCCAGATCTGGGGAAAAATCGGGGAAAATCACTATCTCCCTCTCTCTCTAACATACAGGCTCTTATGACAGTTTCCTGTAGGATTATGGTAGAATTCCCTAGATTTCAGATACTTTTTTCTCGAAATAGTTATATTATGTCCCCTCGCCCATAACTTTTCAGGCTAATAGTCACTCAACATTTGTCGCAAGCCATATGAATGGTTGTCGCTATATACTTTGTCGTATGCATATGATTGTAAGCCGAAATAGCTCAGTTGGTAGAGCGTTAGACTCATAATCTAGAGGGCCCTGGTTCGAGTCCAGGTTTCGGCATCGTGAAAACATTTCACATAGTAGCCGGGGTATGCAGTTGATATTTTGATCCTTCTTGAATTTTGGTTAGAATACTCTCAATGTCGGCATATATAATAAAAGGTACTTTTTCCTTGGATTTCGGTTTTTTTTTTCGAAGGTGTTTAGCACACCATAGTCGGTTTTCAATGTTTGCAGAACTTATTCTTTTGTTTAATAGCATTGGACGCATGAAATTGGTTAGGTTGGGTTAATTTGAAAGAATACACTTTACAATGTTTTACTTTCTTCTATATTCCAAACAATTATTTTCATTTTTTCCCATATTGATTATTCTTCATTTATCATCCATAATGTGATACGTTGACATGTGTCACAGCGCTGCATTTTAGTTTTCCTATATCCCCATCTGAGAGAATTTTCAATGAAATAACATAACGATCGCCAACATCCTGTACATGTATAGGAAACATACATTTTGTGATATTTCTTGATCACACAGTTGCTCTGAAGATATACGTCTTATCTCTTTGGCGTCCGGAACAATAATGAGCCAATTGAACAGGGCAAAAGACTTAAGTAATTTTTTTCACGAGCGCTTCCATATAGTAATACAAGATGGAAAAAATGACGATTTTCTCAAAAAACACAAATAGTTGTAAGGTTGAACAATAGTGACGCCACCTAATGAATGATACAAGAACTATATTTAGATAAAATGGAAAATATCCAACCTCTTTGTCATTGGGAAAAAATTAGGAAATTCGGCTGCGTAAAATGTCTGAGATTGACTGTACTATGGAAATTTCGAATGATGATACCATTATTGAACAGAAACATAGAACTACGACGCAATTAATTTCTCAGAATCAGTGGCGAGACATAATTCTCCGGAATTTATTGTTTATTCAGGTGTTGGCGGATATGGATTTCTGAGAAACTTGCTGACACCATTATCCAATTCTTGGAATTTTTCAGTCGTTAGCTAATTCCGAGAAGCAATAAAGATGGGGAATTCTTAGAATCGGCACGCTCGAACCGTGGGAATATTTTGAACAGTCAAGGTCAAATTATGATGCAATCATTTGCTGCGAAAAGCATATTCAAACATATCAAACGTCAGCGTATGGAGAGACTGGCTACAATCGGATGAACATTTTTCTTTGTTAACGTTGAGCGGTTATATTTTGTTCTTTCTATTTATGGTTGAGTCCCAGACCCCCATGAATGCGTCAAACATCAGTGACATGCTCCAGAGACCGTTAATTGCCTCCCTCCAGGCGGGTCAGTCTCCCCAATATTGAACATTAGTGAAATTCTTAACCTACAACCGCTATATATTTTTTCTATGGATGATTGGTCCCCAATGCGGCATTCTCACACGATAACCTCACATATCTCAGAGCTCCGTAGTAGTCAACCGAGACCGTTAAACATTCTAAATTCTTAACCTAAAACCGTCATACTTTTTTCTTCTCTATGACTGCGGCTATCTCAGACCTTAGTGGCAACCTCCAGAGGCTGCTGAATATCCTACAGGCTCCTCAGCCCCCATAACATAAATTTTTTCCTACACTTAACCTACAACCGCTATATTTTTTCTATATATGGTTGGCCCCCAATCGGCTTCCAGTTGCCAGGCCTCCGTGGCAGACTCCATATACCGCTGAAGAATCCAGTCGTTACCCCCCATACGGCCATCTTGAAATTCTTAACCTACAACCGCCATATTTTTTCGATATATTGTTGGGCCCCCATAACGTCACGAGACATCTCACACCTACGTGGCAGCCTCCAGATACCGCTGAAGAACCCAGTCGTTACCCCCCATAGCAGACATCTTCAAATTCCTAACCTACAGCCGTCCATCTTTTTTCCTATGAATGATTGGGCCCCCATATTACCTCCAGCTATCTTCAACCTGTCTCAGACCTCCGTGGTAGTCTACCGATGCCGATAAACACTCCCAGGCCCCCCATATAACAAACATCTTGAAATTCCTAACCTACACCTGCCATGTTTTTTTTTCCAATTATAGGCGGCCATGTTTTTTTCTCCTAGCGGCAGCCATGTTTTTTCTATATATGGCTGAACCCCCCAAAACGAACCCCCCGTTCCCAACTGTCTCAGACCTCAGTGCCCCAAACCTGTGGCGGTGCCATGTGGCGGGAGTAACCGGAGAGCGTGTGGAGCTATACCATTTCTGGGCCACTTGAGGGTGGCCCAGTAATGGTATAGCATATCTACTGAGCTGATGCACTAGATTTTCTCTTTTCGGGTTGTGCTTGTAGGATTTTACGTTTAGCATTACGTGCAGCTCGTGATGAATTAAACTGAACGTCGGTGAAAGGGTTGAATATAATATTGAATTAGTTATAATATTTACTTTGTATCGTTTTAGCGGTGGTGTTCCGAATTGTTTTAACTACCACTTCTCTGTAGTCTTCTCCGTTGCCTTTTCGCGTATTAAATGCCCAATCTTGCAATATTACATTCAATTTCTCGATGGAAGTATCTGGCTCAAATTTATATTTCTCTGCATCGCAAAACGTAGAAAATTGTCGCCAGATTGATGATTGCGTAGCAGTTGTATTAGTAGGCACACAGGTATTGACAATTTGACTAATTTTGGCGTTCGTATACTCACCGAATCGACTCATTGTTAGTGCTTAGAAATTCAATAAGTTGTTGACAAACATGTCAAACTATTTATTCTGGCAACCACCACCGCGATAATTGACAAACGATGGAATAAATGAAAAAACCACTAGTGCATTTGTCGCTGTAAAAGTTGCAGCTAACTTTTGCCGCTGGCAAACTGACAATTGCACTGCGGCATATGCGATTTTTTATACATGACTTGAATTGTCAATCTGAAATAACTGAAGGTGATTCTGATATTCTGGGTGTTATATCTGATAGACTTGTATTGAAGAATATTGATTGAAAACGAAAATGTTCCATATTTGACCATAACACAGAGAAAACTTATGAAAATATTCAATTTGGATCGCCTGTAATTTCTACCGATGACACTATTGTGAAGTTTTTAAGATTCAACTTTGAAAACATCGCACGGGAAAGTCACATTGTGAGGATCTTGTCTAAACTTCATAAAGGTGCTTATCAATTGTTGCAGCTTCAACATGCTCATGCTGAAGGAGGACTATGATATGGTGTTGCTTTTTGGGGAATCAACCTCGTAGTGTGATGTTTTTCCATTGCACGAAGGCTTACTAGTCGTTCAATGTTAGGACTATGTCGCTGGAGTTAGCTTCAGATTCAAATCTCATGCATGGATTCATATAGTCCACCATGTGAATTATGTTCATGAATTGATATTTTGTGAAAACGGCGCTCAGAAAAAAATATTTATTAACAACTTCCAGTAATCAAGTATATTGGGGCAATTTGAGGTACAAATACGCATTTTGCATGGGGTATTTCTACCCTTCCGGCTTTATGAAAAGTCGAGGGAATCTCTCGGTGATTAAATTTTGAGAAGAAGATGGGATCGGATGAAAAATAATGTCTTGAGCAATGAATATACCTAATTACTTCATTCGATACCAAAATAGCAATTCATGAAAATTAACCCTTAAGGTGATGGTTTCACCAATAACTTCTCCATATTTGGGAAACTAGACGAGATCAGGTAAAATATGGAGTGTCCCTAGATCAAACGTATTACTACTGTCACTGCAAGTATAGCAACACCTGCGATTTTTGAAATATTTTGAAAAGTAGATGAGATACATTATCTCAGGCAACCGGTATCATCACCTTATTCATAATCAGAAAAGCGATTCATGCAAATTAGCAGTCAGGGTGGTGGTTTCATCCCCGAATATCCTATTACAATAATCTCAATGATTGGAAAACGAGATCAGATGAAATATGAAGTGTCATGTGATCAGAAGGATTGATACTGCCACTGCAAGCATAGTGACACATGCGATTCAATCGTCGATATGGTGGTTTTACCCCTTACACTTTACATACAATGTTCTCAATATTTCGGAAAGTAGATGAGATCAGATAATATACATATCTCAGGCAACAAATATCATCTGTATGCAACATCAGGATAGCGATTCATGCAAACTAACAGTCAGGGTGGTAGTTTCATCCCCAACTCTATTATAACATACTATCCTTTATCAGAAAACTAGACGAGATCAAATGAAATACGAAGTGTCATGTGATCAACAGTTTTGATACTATTAGTGCAAGCATAGAGACACATGCGATGCAACCATCGGGAGGGTGGTTCTACCCCCTTCTTCTCACGTACAATATTCCCAATAATACAAAAAGTAGACGAGATCAGATAATATACAATATCTCAGGCAACGAATATCATCAGTGTATGCATAATCAGAATGGCAATTTATGCGAAATAACCGGAACTCTCTTATCACAATACTCTTCATTACCAAAAAACTAGACGATCTACTTTTTGAAGTATTGGGAATATTATAAATGAGAAGTAGGGGGTGAAACCACCCTACCGACGGTTGCATCGCACGTGTCTCTATGCTTGCACTAACAGTATCAATACTGTTGATTCCATGACACTTCGTATTTCATTTGATCCCGTCTAGTTTTCTGTTAATGGAGAGTATTATAATAAGAGAATTGAGGATGAAACCACCACCCTGACTGTTAGTTTGCATGAATCGCTATCCTGATGTACCAAACAGTGATGATATTCGTTGCCTGAGATACTGTATATTATCTGATCTCATCTACTTTTAGAAATATTGAGAACATTGTATGTGAAACGTAGGTAGTAAAACCACCCTCCTGACTGCATCGCATGTGTCTCTATGTTTGCCCTAACAGTATCAATACTATTGATCACAGACACTTCGTCTTTCATTTGATCTCCTCTAGTTTTCTGATAATGCAGAGTATTGTAATAAGAGGGTTGGGGATGAAAAATCACCACCCTGACTGTTATTTTGCATGAATCGCTATTCTGATTACGCACACAGTGATGATATACGTTGCCTGAGATATTGTATTTTATCTGATCTCATCTACTTCTCGAAATACGAGAATATTGAATGTGAAGCGTAGGGGGTGAAAGCACCCTCCCGACGGTTGAATCGCATGTGTCCCCATGCTTGCACTAACAGTATCAATACTAGTGATTACATGACACTTCTCCTTTAATCTGATCTCGTCTAGTTTTATGATAATGGAGAGTATTGTAATGAGAGAGTTGGGAATGAAACCACTACCCTGACTGTTATTCTGCATGAATCGCTATTCTATTTCCTTCTCGTATACTCTTTGTAATAGTGGGAATATTGTATGTGAGAAGTAGGGGGTAAAACCACCCTCCCGACGTTTGCATCGCACGTGTCTCTATGTTTGCGTGACAGTATCAATACTTCTGATCACATGACACTTCATATTTCATCTGATCTCGTCTAGTTTCCAATCATTGAGAGTATTGTAATAGATATTTGGGGATGAACCACCACCCTGACTCTAATTTGCATGAATCGCTATTCTGATTATGCATAGGTGATGATACTGGTTGCCTGAGATAATGTATTTATCTGATCTCATCTACTTTTCAATATATTGAGAATATTGTATGTGAAGAGTAGGGGGTAAAATCACCCTCTCGACGATTGTATCGCAGGGGTCGCTATGCTCGCAGTTACTTTTGATCTAGGGATACTCCATATTTTACCGGATTCCGTCTAGTTTCCTAAATATGGAGAAGTTAATGGTGGAACCATCACCTTTAGGGTTAATTTTCATGAATCGCTATTTTGGTGGCGAATAAAGTAATTAGGTATGTTCATTGCTCGAGACATTATTTTTCATCCGATCCCATCTACTTCTCAAAATTTAGTCACCGAAAGATTCCCTGGACTTTTTATGAAGCCGGGAGGGTAGAAATACCCAATGCAAAATGCGTATCAAATTGCCACAATATTCTTGATTACTGAAAGTTGTCAATAAATAATTTTTTCTGAGCGCCGTTTTCACAAAATATCAATTTATTAACATTGTTCACATGGTCGACTATACAGTATCGGAAAGTATTTATCTTGGGTATGGTGATTTCATGAGAGCGTAAAGAATAGCTCGCTATATGTTGAGAGAGCATTAAAATTTCTCCTCGACTCGCTCGAAGAAGAGATATCGACGTCACGACACAGAGATAGGAGAGTCAGAGCGGTCAGCTCAGGACGTCAGTATCATACCAGCAGCAGTCGGGAGAATGTGTGCGCTGCAATGAAGAAGAATTATCGACGATAATTTCACATCAGATAATTTGAACAAATTAAACTGAATCATTGATTCAATTTAATCTGTCGGACGACAGGTAGATCAAAATATCTTTGGTGCCGTGGTGACCGCGAAAACAAAAGAAAATTCTTGAACATAAACAAAAGCAAACGATATTTCTGTAAGACAATAGAAACAAAAAACTTATTTCTAACAGTAAAAACAATTATTTCTCGAATAGAGAGACAAAAATATTTACAAGAAAAGACAATACTATACATATAAATCCATGCATGAGATTTAAATATTAGGCTAACTTCAGCGACATGTTAGGACCAAGCAATTCAACATCATGAAAGAATTATTCAAAGATATGAAAGGGTTACTTTGGCATCCTTATATATTTCAGAAAAGTGTTGTGTCTATTCGTTCATAAGACGGAAGATTTCCTAGTTTCAGATTGTTTTCATTCTATAGAATTGATAAATCAGCAGTTTTGAAGGAATACTGATTATTCTAATACGTATGTGATTATTATTTTATTCAGTCTGAGATACCGTTTCTCAATAGCAGAGGTAATCGGACGTACCGAATTAATGCTCCGCAAATAATAGTGGTTTTCGTTGTGTTGATTTCCGCTGTGCGGAAATCGAGTTAGCTCGATCCCAGATCGTCGAAATGCTGATATAGTAATTTCTCATTTAAAAAGTTATGAATTTTATGACATTATCAATAAGAGTCTAATGACACAAACCCAAAAACTTGAAGAAAAAATTGCTGCTTTGAAATAAGAAGTTGTGATCTTGAGAGAAAGTAATATCCAACACCAAATAAAGGTGAGTCATATCAAAATTCATCCAAACCTACATGCATGCGTTGCACACAACCAATCGTAATAAAAAACAAAGACCTTCAGTTGAAAAGCAATGCTATGAAACCGTCTATCATCGACATCGAGTACAAATGATCTGGCGCCGACAAAAACTAGAAACACTTTTTTTGACAAGCATAAAATAAAAAATTAGATATATGTACAACACAACAAAAACTTGAAGAGGGCGAAGAAAACTGGAATATTCAGATGAGTCGACTCAAATGCAGGCAAGTAATCTATGGAGAAGGAACTAATAGTAATTTTTTCAAGGGGGTTACGAGATATATAGACTATCATGTATTTCGCAGTACTCTGGATTTAACAACCGATGAGCTGCTTCAATATCTGAAAAGTAAAAACGTGAATATTATATGTGCAAAAATAATATCTGAATTTCCGGATATTTATAATTCCTTTGAAGTATCTGTTCCTGCAAATGATGTCAAAGAATTCACAAGTCCAAAGATTTGGCCTGAATATGTGGGAATAAATTTTTTACGGCGAACTCCCACGGAGGCAGGAACCAGTGGATAATTTCAAATAATCGGGAGAGTACTCCAAAAAACACCCAATGCTTCAAAACTAATATACTGTGTATTGATAGTAAAAGTCTTTCAGCACACTTTGATGAGATACATCAGTTAGTTCGTGAAATCAAACCAATTTTTAAACGACGAAACCAAAAAGGGGAGGTTCTCTAGTCGACGCGTATATTTAATTTTGTTTATTCTTTTTTATGTATGATCACGCATAACTTTTCACTGAGACGTCCGATTCCGATCATTTTATTTTCAGTGGATAAGGTGTACTTTTGAGTTGGTCCTATTTGAATCCAGGAGAATAAATCCACCCCTAAGGGTAGCAAAATGAAGCATATTGATCACTCACCCTCTGAATTCTGGTCCGTTAACCGATTCTATCAGGCATAACTTTGTACTGGGTTCTTCGATTTGGATGATTCTTTTTTTAATAGATAGGGTATACCTCATATTTGGATTTCGAATGAAATTAATTACCCTCACGGATAGAAAAATAGGGGATAATTGATTTGATTTCACTTGTGAACATTGGCACATACATATGCAGTTGACAATGACAGATCGCTACTGTCATTATTCAACATCCGTCACAATCATTATTTTATATGAGAGGATGGAATGATATACAAAGTAATGAAATAAACTAACCAGAAAAACAGAAATAATTTTTATTACAACAAATAGTAAAAATAGATAATCATATAATTTAACTGGTAATAGTTGAAGTAAGGTGGGTAAGTAGGTATTTTGGAAGTAATCCAAAAACGAGAAGGTAGTAATTAGTAGATTTCAGCCACAAAAAATTGAAAAATTAAAACTTTTTAGCAAAAAATTAAACCGACGAAATACGGAACTGAAAAGTAAAAAATAAAATAAACCTTCTTAGTCTCACTAGCTGAGCTCCTAAACTAATGTAAGTAACTAATTTTGAGTCGGCGCCAAACGAACAATCAACGAAGATAATTAAATTACTTCAAAAAAATTATCAGAATGTCACGACGCAACTCGATGCCATCATTTTACGCCTTACCTAATTCATTTGCTTGTTTGTTTGGCGCTGACTCAAAATTAGTTACTTACATTAGTTCAGGAGCTTAGTTATTGAGACTAAGAAGATTTTTTTAATTTTTTACTTTTCAGTTCCGTATTCCGTCGTTTCAATTTTTTGTTTAAAAGTTTTTATAGTACGTTTAACAGTCACTGACGACATATTAGATAGTGAAATAGTCACCAACAATTATATTACTATCAGATGTAACTCGCAAAGTAGACATACTGGAGGGGTAGTCATTTATATTAGAAATAACATAAAATTCAACATACAAAAAATTAATTCCTTTATACAAATTATTGGTTTCTATACATTTCAATAATAATTAACAAGCAAATATTGCATGTGGGATATTTATACCACTCTCCAAATGCGAGCCACGCTGAATTTTGTAATTATTTCGAAACAGTGTTGAACGATATCTACTATAGTCGGAATTTTATATTTTCGGGAGACATGAACATCAGATGGGATATTGCTGATGATACTTATACTAGAAAATTTAAACAATTATGCTCATTATTTAGTTTCAAACAATTTGTAACTTTCATACTAGAATCACACATTTCAGCAAAAGTAGGATTGATTTGTTTTTTCTAACAATTTTGATGTGAAAGTTAGAAGTATAACTCCAAAAATTACTGACCAAGAAACATTGAGTATGAATATTAATACAAACCAAGATGAAATTTCTGTGAATAAAACTTTTCGAGAAATCGACTATAGCAGCTTAGCTGCAGCCCTAATTGAAAAAAAAACTGGAAATATAGTTCAGTAGATACGTATATGGTTTACTATAATTTTGAATCCAACATAAAAAAACCATCTCTTTCCACTTCAATCCAAATTAGTAAGAAAATCCAAGGAACGATAAAATATGCTATTGATGAACGTAGTATGGCTTACAATATATTCAAAATCAACCATACCCAGGCAAATTGGCAACTGCACACTGAGAAACGTAACAATGTGGTGAAAAATATAAGGATTGCAAGGAAGCAATATTATGAAAATAAAATTGATAGCGTGAAAAATAACCCAAAACAGATGTGGAAAACATTAAAAACTCTAGTCAGCACAAAGAATATATCTTACATTACAAGTATCACAGTGAATGGCATAGAAGTACAAAATAATAACGAAAATATTTTCATTGATTATTTTATCTCTATTATTACTGATATTATGAAAGTTCTGCCCAATGATGAATATGTTGTGTGTGAAAGTTGATCCTGTAAGAGTTTTCAACAATTTTGCGAATGTAACAATATCCGAGCTGAGAGAATTCATTTTCAAACAGCACAATAAGTATTCGGAAGATGATGTTGATTTTAAATTGATAAAAAACACATTTGATGTTATTGGATATTCATTGCTGCATTGTATAAATAATGGCAATTTTCCATCAAAATTACAAATTTCTACAGTTATACCTGTTTAGAAAATAGAAATTGCTCGACGTGACCTCCATTTACTTCCTGACAGTAAAATATCCTATTTTTAAACACTCCTCGTACTTTTGCAAATGTGTCTGCGGAAACAGACTCACATTCTGCAACAATACGTTGTTTTAAAACGTCAATATTGTCAGGTTCAGTGGCGTAAACCTTCGAAGAAAAAAAATCCAAATGTGTGAGGTCCGGTGATCTTCTGGCCATTCCGTTGAACTTCGTCGTCCAATCCATCTACCACGATACTCCTCATCCAAATACCGTCTTACTGCACCGTAATAGTGTGGAGGAGCACCATCCTGTTGGAATGTTATTTACAAATTGTCGAATTCCTCTGGACTATCTTCCAAAATTTCAAGGATTAACGGTTCTATTGCGTTTTGCAACAGCTCCAGATAAACCTCACCAGTGGAATTAGTATTTGAAACGAGAGGCCTAACGATGTGGTTTCCCAGGATACCTGCCCAAACATTCACCTTCTGGGGAAATTGGGTATGTGTTTCACGAAACAGGTGAGGATTTGCGTCACTCCAATACCTCACATTCTGTGCATTTATATTTCCATTTAGATAGAAAGTACTTTCGTCACTAAAACAAATTGTTTTGACATAGTCTGGCTGTTGGTTAATTTTAGTTTCCATATTTTCACTGAATTCTAGTTTTTGGTCTGGATCGTCGTCTGAGAGTTGATGAACCATTTTTAATTTGTATGGATGAAATTTGTTTTTTTTTCAACACCCTGTGTACTGTACTTCGACTGACTTCACAGGTAGATGCAACGTGAGTTGTTGAAGAAGTAGGATTAACTATTACTTCTGCTAGTATATCAATTTTTTTCTCATCAGAAATGTGTGGTCTGCCAGATCGTTTCGCATCATTAATACTACCCGTTGTTTCAAACTTACGAAGAAGCTCCCTCAAATAAGTCCTCGAAACGGGGCGATCGGGAAACCTCTCATTAAAATTGCGTTCTGCTGCATGAATATTTTGTCCAGTTTCACCAAGAATTAGGATCGCTGCTACTTTATCACCTAAAGCACGTACCATTTCGCTTCTTGAAGCACTCAAACGTTCGGCTCACAACAGTTTAACAATTTATTAAAATGTACAAAAATATTGAAAGTACCAAAAGCTGCTGAAACAGTTGAACGTTCGATCACCAATACACAAAATATTAAATGTACAAAAACTTGGACAATTACAAAAACGTCGAATTAGGGAGACTAACGTCAGCTCATTTGACAACTATCTAGAGGCAGAGCTTGAATTTGGAATTTTAGTATTAACTGATTTAATTCATCACAGCTTCGCGTTTTTCAAAAGCGAGTTGCCAAAACTGCCATAAACACAAACAAAATTAGTATACTTGAATAGGTTTTTCGATACCTTTTGAAAGATGTGTCGCTTGCCGTAGGGTTCCATTTAAAATTATTGGTCACAATGACCTTGTGACGTCATCTCTGACGATTTCGTCATCTATCATCACTAGTAGGGAAGTTTACAACCTTCAATATTCAGTTTCCAAATTTCACTTGTTTATGTATAATCGTTCCAAAAATAAGAGGGGGGAAGGGGACTTTTGAGAAGCATTGTATAATAATCTCCCACAAACAATCAAATCTTCGATAACGATGAATTTATTCAAACAAAATGTAATAACTTACCTCAATACATGTGTATAGGCTGCATATTTGTTTTTCCCATTATAATTTATATTCTAAACCAGAAATAGTTTTTTTCTGCCACTACTACTTCAGTACTTTAGTTTTAAGTTGTAGGAAAGTATTTTATACTCAAGATTGTATTATTTATACCCATGATTGTATTATTTATACCCATGATTGTATGAATGTATTTCCATTTTCTATTTTCTATTCCCATGATGTATTATTTATACCCATGATTGATTGATTGTATATTTAGCAATGCTATTAAACGAATATATTATTATTATTATATCGTCAATTCTTGTATTTTTGACATAATCCATGCGCGTATAGTCCCCAGGAATTGGAACCATATTCTTCACGTTTCGTTGTTATCATCCTGAGCTACCATGTATAATACATTCTTCTTTGTAGAAAATAGAATTGTAATTCTAAACTGTTTTTTTGCCAAGCGAAAATATCTGCGTGAATTCGAGATGACCATAAAACAAAGCCACATAAATTCCTGAAATTATTATTTTCATTTACTGCCCCTAATTGCTGTTCTGAATACCAACCGATACTCATTATGCGAAACAAACTCCAATTACTGTTCTTTGATGTTCCATTTCTGTTTTGCATAATGAACTTTTTTTCGGGGGAATTTCCGATGCGGGAAAAGAGTATTCGGTTACGTTTGAATTCGTTATGCAGTCCATTTCCAGTTAAAAAAACGGCATACCGCATTAATATACAATTTGAATTCCAAAAGTTTTTTGCAAATTTAAGTATATGCGGAAGATTATTCCCAGTTCCCGCCTAAATTTCATTCACAAGTGACGACCATGGAATTCTGGAATGATGGTGAAATCTTCAGTTCATGAGGCTGCTCAAATAAAGTGGAGTGAAATCTCATTTGTAAATATTATTCATTCTTCCAAATTCATTCTCTGTTCGGATTTCAGGTCAATATTGAATAACAATGAAACATTATCTCTTCTGAAAAATCGTACAATTGCACAGTGGTCCCCATGACGAAAAAAATGGAACTAATTAATTTTTTTGGTCAATCACCTCTTTGCCTGACAAAAATAATGAAAAAAATGTATGCTACAAGGGGATAGTTTAGAGGGAATGCTTGAAAAAAAAACAGTTTTGAGTTTTTTTTTCGAGGAATTGCTCTGAAGGCTGACGAGAATCATGATAAAAATTAATAAAAAAATGTCACAAAGGGGAGCTTTTTAAAAGGGGTGGTTGGACAAAAAAAACAGATTTGATCCTTTTTTTCGCGGAATTGCTTTTAAGGCTGACGAGAATCATAGGAAAAATATTTACAAAAATCTTTTCACAAAGGGGTGGTCTTTAGAAAGGGTAGTTCGAAGAAAAAATCAGATTCGCACCTTTTTCAAGGAATTGATTCTCAGACTGACGAGAATCAGTGAAAATCTATCTGATAAAAGGTGGTTTTTAGAAGGGGTGGTACGAAAAAAAAAATCAGTTTCGAGCCTTTTATTTCGCGCGTGGAATTGTTTCTACGGGCGACGAGAATCATGGGAAAAATATAAAATAACGTGCCACAAGAGAGGTGGTATTTGAAAGGGGTGGTTATACAATAAAATCAGATTCAACCTTTTTTTTTTGCTGAATTGTTTTCAAAGCGCACGAGAACCATAGGAACATGTTTTAAATTATGACTTTTTGCATGTTCAACTTTAATTAGCAAAATCAGTACCAAAAATCTTCTTGAAATATTGAAGACGATGGTTGTGTTAACATTTTAGCCAACTTGTAAACATGCTTACATTGACCGAGCGGTCTAAGGTGCCAGGTTTGAGTTCAGTTCTTGAAAGGGAGCGTGTGGGTTCGAAACCTCACACCAGACACACATTTCTTTCATTTAAATTGGTATAATATGTTAGAATTATCATAAGACTAAAAAGTAAAAAATAAATTATATTTTTAAAAACTGAAGAACACGCTTTTAACGCACTAAAAATAAAAACGAATTTTAATATTCAACGACTATGCCAAAAAGCGTGGGGTGCTTTGTCAAAATTAATTAAAAGTATTATGTTTCTCAAAGATACGTAACCAAAGAGTACTCCATGCTTCTGCATAGTCGTTGAATATTAAAATTATTTTTTACTTTTAAAAAATAACTTCACATTTTCAACTTGAATTGAAAAGGATCACATCAGATTCAAAAGGAGATGATGATAAAGGAGATTGACTAATTTAAATGCCTGTAAAAAAGGCGGCTTTGATATTTTCAAGAGAAGTAAACAAACAAATTATTTCATTTCCAAAGAAATACCGAA
Organism: Gonioctena quinquepunctata; assembly: GCA_018342105.1. Taxonomy (NCBI): domain Eukaryota; kingdom Metazoa; phylum Arthropoda; class Insecta; order Coleoptera; family Chrysomelidae; genus Gonioctena; species Gonioctena quinquepunctata. The sequence goes on from JAFIRS010002135.1 coordinate 37,048, forward strand.
ATAGGGGTAATACATGAGTTAGATAACAGATAAATCGTCAGTCATCCACCGTACGCCGTACAAAAGTGGGCACGACATATAAACATTCGAGTGTATTTCTGCCTTTCATTTGAAACACAAAATTCTTGCATAGAATCACTTCTCTTATAATTTCTCAATTTATGCTACCTTTCGAGCAACAGGTTTTTCCTCGAATTCGAAATTGACTGCATTTTTTCACGATACCTCAGTGACAAACAATAACCCGATATCAATATGTTTCTAATCTGGGTTTAGGGCCACTCAGGCATAGTTGGAAATGTGCAAGTTCATAAAGCGACAAAATATGCTATCTTTTTCCAGAGAATATCCAACATCCAATGTTCACACCTCAAGACATAATCAGTAAATTAAAACAATCACTGCGATAACGTCGCAAAAATCTTTGGGAACACTTTGCATCACCTTCCACAAACACATATGTGTCCATTCAACCGCTGCTCCATGAAACTATCCCTCACTTGAATATCGAGATTCTACTACACTACCAACGAAGATGAAACTGAATCATGGAGGCTTCTCTTCACATCCAGCCAAAATTGGAATCAAAATATCTCCTATCTGTCCATGCAATAATTCTTTTGAGCCGACATTGATTATCTGATCTTCTGCAGCCTCCACGATATTCATCGTTTAGTAATTTCAAATAAGTTAATTTTCCAAGGTATCAAATTCCCAACTAAAATTACTATACTGTTCAGATGCCACCCGCAAATAGAATAATTTTTTAAATTTTCCTCATGAGGTATATATTAGGTTGCAGTTGAATAAGTCAAGTCAGTGTGATTCATTCATAAAAAGCTAACAAGCTTCGACTAATATAACCATTAAAAGCAATTTCTGATTGTATTATCATAAATGATTCCTATATAATGAAAATCACGATTATGGTGATCAAATTGATTGTTTTGTCGAACAGATGTTTTTAATCGGAAACGCAAATCCGATTTCGATACGAATGAAAATTCACCATATGAATACGTGAACTGATCAATTAAATAGTTTATTCACACAAATGCCCTTCGGTTGGATGAACGATACGCAAAATATTATGTATTGGTTAAATATTCGGTTATGAATATTTCCACACAATCTGCATAATTATATCGGTAGTGCGTGAATCAGTATCTAACGAAAAAACGATTTTAACTAATATACAAATTGACCCACAGAAACTTAGGGTAGGGTATGCGAGAGGTTTTCTCTTTCCTTGGCATTTTTTTTGCGAAACTTAGTGGATTTTCTTTGAAGAGATTTTCTATTATGTTCATACATAGTGTTTTTTTTTCAATCTAAAATATCGTGAATTGATTGTCGGTTCAGATTTATGGTATAGAGTTTCCTGGGAGATAAATACTCAATGGAAATGTGTCAGGTTTCATATTTATTCATGTCAGTTTTACTTCAGAGCACAGTCGGTGGAATTTTGTCTGTTTCGGACTTTGTGCCATTCGTGGAACTTCTACTGCTTCAAATTGAGGGATTGAAGACTGCCAAAATGTGAATACCACCTCTCTGATGCTTTATCCTGTCATTGAAATACAATTCATAATCTGAAATTCTAAAGGATTTCCTTAGTTCCATAAACTGACTACAAATTCAATATTGTATTCAATTTTGAAATTAGTTTCTTCAACCCGAACATTGTTAATTGTGTTTTCAACCATTGTTTTCGAGAAACTTTGATATATATATATATATATATATATATATATAACTATGAATTTGAAATAAACTTTGTAGAAAGGATATTCCTTGAGGTTGCAGTCAAAATAATGGCCTATGAGAAAAAGTTAAACTCTTTCTTATTTAGTCAAGCTTTCGAAAATGTTTATTTTCATTATCAAGACAAGTAAGGTGAGGTTAAGTGAAGACAGCGAACTAATCACCGTTTCGTGATTGAGGACTTTTCAAAATCATATCACTATGACCCACTACTAGTAATATATATAAAAATTAAACAATAGCACTCGCACATATTGTTTTAGATACTTAATTTAAACACTTTAAAATTTGAAACGGCACAATAATTACCACATGGTTGAAGCGTGGTAATTATTGTGCCGTTTCAAATTTTAAAGTGTTTAAATTAAGTATCTAAAACAATATGTGCGAGTGCTATTGTTTAATTTTTATATATATTACTAGTAGTGGGTCATAGTGATATGATTTTGAAAAGTCCTCAATCACGAAATGTGATAGTCGTCTTCATTAACCTCACCTTACTGTCTTGATAATGAAAATAAACATTTCGAAAGCTGACTAAATAAGAAAGAGTTTTACTTTCTCATAGGCCATTATTGACTGCAACCTCAAGAATATCCTTTCTACAAATTTATAATATTTTTATCTTTCGTTCCTTTTTGTCCTCTCAAAATTATTATTTATACACCTAATATATATATATATTATATATATATATATATATATATATATATATATATATATATATATATATATATCTGTTAATGTGTCCTTTTTGTCCTCGTATGAATGATTCTTGGACGGTGAACAAATTTTTAGACATACAATCAAATATTTATTCAAGATGTATATCAAATTTGATAAAATTATGAAACCATAATGTATTTTGTTCACTGCATCTATTTTGAAGCTCGTATAAACCTGTATCCTATAACACTCAGTATGAAATTATGTACCTCATTCTTGCACATTCTTGGAATACTTCCAACTCCGTAATAGCGAACAAACTTCAGGACCCACTGAAATTTCAAGAGCTTCGCCTTACATCCGCAATGAAAAGACTTGTTTTCCAATTCAGGGCCATCAATCATCCTACGTTGACTTCCCCACGTCTATTGCGTTCGTGCCATACCTGGGCTGAAATTTGGAATATTAAAATTTCGATTTAGATGATGAAGTGATATCCACATCGCTATATCAGGATCAACTGGCTCTCTAGTAATAACATGGATGGCATTTCCATCAAAATCCATTTTGTCCTTGGAACGAATGAGTCCATAACAATGCCAACAACGGATTCATACATAATAATGTTTGTGTGAATATAAAATGGCTGTTACCAAACAATTAGTTAAAAATTAAAAACTAAAGGTGTGATTTGTTGCTCATAGAAGAGGGCAACAAATGTGAAACTCTGGAGTCATTGTACTCGTGCCATGTTCCTGCATAAGGATGCCTACAGTAGGTAAATAACTAATATTTTGGGAAATTTATGTATAGATAATGACTTTGTGCATTGTATTCCTTGCTAACATTTTTTAAGTTGGTTTTTCTTCGCCGTCCAAAATTTTTTCCCCACTAAACGAGTCTAAACATTGTGACAGACTGAGCTGGCCAGTTCATGTGTAATATGAAGTGAAAAGTCCCGAAAGAGACAGCACAATGGCCGTAGGAAGTACAATTCAACGATCATTTTAGTTCACCAACAAAATTATCAACAATTTTTTAAATGTCCGTTCTTAGATAACTTGACCAAGACTCCTATGCCTTTTCATGGTCGCTCAATTTTCCATCAATTTCTGTCAAGATAAGTTTGGGTTTTTCTATATCTCTGTTCACATGTTGAAAAGGGAAATATCTATATTTTCAACAAATCAATCTGTTTACATCTTCATGAAGACTTCCCTAGAAATATCTCAGAAATTCCTGGGCGTCTTGTTGAGCGTCTCCATGAAACAAGCTGTAATCTTTGTACCTAGTTTTTCAAAGAAACAGTATTCACCACCCTGTTGGACGAATCTTTTTTTATCACTACAGCAAAACCTTTTATCAAAGCACCCTTCATACTTGATATGCTTGTGTTGATATCATTCATATACTCGTCTTTTCTTAGATACTCGAGCAACCATCTATTGTTCGATAAACATTGTATGACTCTGTGCATGAAACAAGTATTTCCAATGTTTCTCAGACCATTCAGACCAGGAATTTTGACGTTTCCGTGCCATAGCATCATCAAAAACTGCACCAATCGATTTATATGACCTTTCCTAAAAAAAAAAGACCTTTGTTGATTCAAAAACAACTAATTAAATTGTCGAAGTAAAGGAATAGTTCCCAATTAACAAAAGAGAAGAAAAAGGAGAAAGCAATTTAATCATAAAGCATATACAAGGCGCACCCAAAATAGCTGTCAGAAATGATGTAAAAAACCTGAATTAACCCCATTACAAATTTATTATCATAATGTAGGAGGTCTAAGAACGAAATTAAAGGATCTTCAATTGGCTATAGAAACTTCAGTATACGACGTCATAATACTTTGTGAAAGTTGGCTCAACGAGGACATCTCCAATGCTGAATTGTGCCTTGGCGGCTTTCAAATATTTAGAGTAGACAGAAACAACGTTACCAGTTTGAAATATATATATATATATATATATATATATATATATATATATATAAATATATAAATATATATAAATATATATATATATATATATATATATATATTATATATGTATATATATATATATATCGATTTTCTCAATTCATCCTTTGCTACACACACACGAACAGCTGGATCCATACGTGACTCTTTAAAATATTTTTTTTATTCTTTTTGGTTTCACGTTGCTTGTTTAAAACCCATACTTTTTATTATCACAAGTTCTCATCCAATCCCAATTGTTAGTTTGGTGCAAATCTTGCAATGAAAAATTTGACCCACTTATTCAATTGACACGACGGTGTTATATGTTTGCAGTAATGTCTGCAGGTACTTCCTTCCATGCCTCTCTGTTATCATTGTTCCGAAATGTTGTCCAAATCGAATTACTCCACCATTATGAGGTCGTTTTTCTACTCTTTGTATAGCTTGGTTGTAGAAATTTCCCTGTATTTTGCTTATAGGCACTTGCCCTCTCGATAGTCTGCTGGTTATTGGCCTGGCTTCGTCGTTTTTGACGTGTAACTTAAAAACTGATAAATCAATTTCGATAAGACGAATTGTAGATAATCAAAATGCAAAGGAAATGAGGCCTAGCACAACTCGATTGCATTATTAGTAACGGAGAAAAACCGGAAAAACCGGAAAAAATCTGCGTTTTTTTTTAAATTCCTAACACCACCATTTTTCAAGTTTTGAAGTAGGCTCTCCACGACATAGTAGTGATTGATATGTACTTTATATGTGAAAAACTCAGGTACTGTTGGATTATTGGTTTTGGCATGATTGCAATTTGATTTTTCAATTCACTTCATTGCAGCAGATCTGGATGCGTCATACGTGGTCCGATTTCAATTTTTCTAAAAGATTTCAAGAGTTGAAGTATAGTACTACGAAATGACTATTCTCATTTTGCGTTAAAATGCTGTGAAATAGGTGAGAACTTGCAAACATTACCGGAAACCGGCGAGTGCATGGAAGCGGCTCGGAGGTGGGGGTAGAGCAGCAGATTCATAACGGGCGCAGCGCACTTGTATAACTATACATACGCTTCCCCGCGTCTGCTGCTCTACCTCCACTGCCCAGCCGCTTTCCCGCACTCGCCCATTTTCTATCATGTTCGCAAGTATTTTTTACCTGGTTTGCAACATTTTTACCCAAAATGAGAATATACGTTTTGAAGTGCTGTACTTCTATTCTCGAAATCTTTTTGAGAAATTGGAATCGGACTACTTATGACGCATCCCGGTCTGCTGCAATAAAGCGCATAAAAAATTCAGATTGCAATTATTTTCACACATGAAGAACATATCATTCACTACTATGTCATGGGAAGTGTGCACTATGACCTCAAAAGTGGCGGAGTTATGAATTTAAAGAAAAAAGGTATTTTTCTTAGTTTTTCCGCTTTTGCTACAGCTCATTTTCATTGCATTTAGATTCTCTACAATTCGAATCGAGATTGCTCCATTAGTTTTCAAGTTACAAGTCAAAACCGATACAAAATTAAATAAAATGCTTTTAAATGTTTTTAACAAATTTAGCAATGACAGGTGGGAGTAGAAAACATAATAGGATGTAACTACGGACCGTCTTCCGTATGTTGGCAGAGTAGGTTTCCTGGTAGTATTTTTGTCACAGAATCAATAGACCAGAAAATCTCAATTGATTGGCCTAATAAACGTATAGTGATTGCAGGTTCAGCAAGACTTCTAGGGCAGATGTTGGGTGGTATCAATGACTCCAGTGACACTCAGGTACCTTCTTTGGATACCGCTGAACGTCGGATTGTCCACTTCTTCCGAACCACCAATAATGGGTCTATTTGCCTTGGTATTTTGGGTTGCAATCCCCAGTTTCTTCTGCACAGATTTAAAGGTACTCACTCTACTTTCATGAATTATTTTCTATTGGTGTTGGTTCCATGTTAACTTAAGGTTGAAAATAAATCCTTGGTTTTCTGCCTCTTGTGCAAACGGCATTCCAACCCCATATAGTAGGTAAGTAAGTATTTATTGTCCTCGAATTACATACATAGTACAAAAAGCAGGTCAAAAATACAGTACACAACATATGTCAGGTAAAAATACAAAATGTGTGAAATGACAATGAGCAAACTAAAAATTATGAACACAAATAAAAGAAATATTGACTAGACAAACGCGAAGACATTAATTCGAATATTACTTCTTACAATACTTTGTCCATAAGATGTAAATCTTCGGACAATCAAGGATATCTTGGTTGATTGAAGACGTGGTCAGTTACAACTGTAGGGAGAAGTATTCATCCAGATTATAAAAACACTTGGATATCAAAAAACGTTTGGCACTCCTTTTGAAGTCCTTATGGGAGGGTTGATCTCTAATGTTCATTGGTAGTGCATTGTATAGAGTAACACAGTTGTAAAAAGGAGATTCTTTTAAAGTGGATGTTTTGTATTTGGGTAGTTCTAAGTTATTTGTTCTCGTGCCATATCCATGATGACTCCCCTGGATAGTAAAATTCAGTAGATGTTTTTTTGTGAAAGTAACACATTCCAAGAAATAGATAGAAGTGAAGGTAAGAATATGTTTTTCAATGAAGATATCACGACAGCTTTGGTTGTAGCTTAGGTCAAAGATATTTATAAAGATCCGTTTCTGTGATATGAAAACCCTATTCATCCCTGAAGCTGAGCCTCAGGCCATTATGTTGTTAGTTAAATGGCTATACATGAATGCCAAATAGCGACTCATCAACCCGTTTTCATCCAAGTGAGGCTTCATTTGGAAGATTGCATAGGAGGCTTTGTTTAAATTTCCACAGACGTGATTGATATGGTGATCAAAGGTCATGTTTGAATCGAACCAGGTTCCAAGGAGTTCAGAATGTGAAGTCATGTTTAGATTCAGCTCCAACATGAATGGATTCGGAACGAATTTTTTTAGATTAAAATTCAAGCCAACTGTTTTATTTTTGTTTAAGATCAAAGAATTCCTCTGACACCAAGTTTCCATCTCATCTAGCGTGCATTTAACTTTTTTTTGGAGCTACTCAGGGGATTTTCCAGATATTGTTATTGTGGTATCGTCAGCAAACATGGTAACTTTTCCGTTTGTAATGAATTGAGGAAGGTCGTTGACATAAAGCAGGAATAGCAATGGGCCTAACACGGAACCCTGAGGAACTCCAAGAGAAACGGGATGAATATCGGATAGTTCGTTTTCAATTTGTACGATTACATTTCTGTTTGAGATATGAGATTTTATCCAGTCAGAAAGAATACCACTCATTCCAATAGTAGATGATTTCTCAATTATGTTTTTCCTATTCAAGCTGTCAAAAGCTTTCGACAAATCGAACATCAGAGGAATAACATAATTACCTTTGTCGATTTCTTGGTATACATATTCGAATAATTGGTAAGTTGCTGTTTCAACCGATTTTTCTTTTCTGAAACCATGTTGGCTCACTGTTATTATATTATATTTTTCAGCGAATTCGGATATCGTATTACAAACTGATTTCTCAAGTAGTTTCGAGATTTCCGATATGAAAGATATTTGGCGATAGTTGTCTATATCCATAGTATTTCCTTTTTTGTGTAATGGGTACACAAGAGCCATTTTCAATAAATCTGGAAAATATTGAATAAATGGTAACCCTAGTTCTTCCAGTTCTATGCATATTAGTTGTGTCATTAGAGTTCACAGTCAGTCACGTCACCATGCCTTCATAATAATAATAATAATGTTTATAATAATATTGTTTATAGATAATGTTTGGACGTTAACATTCTCAGAGGTTCTTCCATTAGAATAGTCCATAGAGGGGGAGATAACACCCCTCTTCGAAGACATTCCTGCCTGCTCTAGCTAGATTTGTTGTTCGCCTGGGGATGATATAATTTCTTTTTTCCAGGCTTCCGTTTATTCACTTACACAGGAGGTATGGATTCCCCCTTTTTCCTGGACTGTAACCATATGGAGAAATACATAAAACTCAAATATGCTTGTTGTCAAAGACTCGCCATGAAGAGTTCTTTTCAACATATATGTCAACATATTTTCCATCCATCCTGAAACGGTATTTTTATCATGCATCAGTATGTGCACTGAATAAAGCGCCCTCTATACTGGAGAGCTGGTAAATTGGTCGACAATCTCATGCCGCTAATGCATTTAAATCTGGGTGTCTCCATATGTACTGCAACGCCGTTGAGGTACAATGAATAATGAGGTGCCACAACCTTTGTATACAAAACACTAAATTCTAACTAACGTGGAAAGTTCTGTTGGGTTGACATATATATGACATCTGACTGTCGGATCCTCATCGCATGATCATATGATAGTAGACACTCAGTGACAAAGTATGGCTACACTGAACAAGATATATTTCCCAATCATTCAATCCCTGTGATGTATTTCCTTATTACGGCAGAGCCCAGAGAAGCATCAAGATTTTGACTTATAATAGTCAAGATATATATATATATATATATATATATATATATTTACGGGTATAGATAATAATAGTTAAAACTCCTAATTCATATTCCAAAACATGGAACAGTAATTTTCATAAACAGTAAGTGTCAAGAAGATCCCATGGAATGAGAAATAGCTGGGAAGTCCCTTTGTTATGCAGTTCTTTCAAAGTTTTGATCAACAAGGTAATGATATAGTACATGTAAATTCGCGACTATATTGATTTTCTCTTCTGTTATCTTTCATTTTGAGAGAATGTGTCGGGTTATTTGGATGTGTCGGGTTATTTTTATTGTTGTTGGATTCACGGGAATTCATTTTAAGAAGTATTCGTTAACAGTTCTCCGAAACTTTTGGAAAAATGCATTTGTTTATTTAATCAAGTTACAAATAAGTCATTCGAATACTAAAATGTAGGTGATATGACATAGTGGAACATATTTAAAAGTAAGAGTAAAAAAGGGTAAAATATTGAAAGTAGCATGAACATAACATACAAACAGAATTATCGAATTATATTACTTGACCGCCCCCCCCCCTTCACCCCAGTGGCCAAGTGATGTAATCGTGCGAAAAAAAATCGGGATATCGACGGAAATATCCGTTTTGAGGTCTCCGGAGACGATCGAGACCAGAGTCCAGAGTGAAGTCTGTCTGTCTGTGATCTTCCACGATAACTGCCGAACCATTTGACCAATCATGCTGGAATTTGGTATGAAGATACAGTTCCTGCCCAGAATGCGACTATTAGTTTTTGTTTGTCATCTGTCAAACGGAGGTGTCACTATTGAAAAATGAGAGAAACTATAGCGCACGGAACTTGATTTGCAATATGTCATTTGAAAGCTCTTGAAAAACTGTATCTAAAACAGTCAGAATTATTTTTCCAACTGACATCTGTCAGAAATAAAAAAACGACAAATTTCAAATCTTTGCCATTCAATTATTGAAAATCTATCGGATGGATTAGAACTAAATACGGCGGAATTCCAGTTCTGCAGTTTTCCACCGTTTTCCAGTCTGGCGCTACGAATGTTTAATTCTTCTCTAAGCGTTACTATCCAAAACGGCCACTCACCCGGGCTTTGACTATACACAATTTTCATCTTGGATCAAGCATGACTGCATGGACTCAAGTAAATAATTTGTTTGTATATAATGAAAGAGATAACTTTTTCGTTTTAAAAAAGTCATTTATTCGATATATTTTTCGACAAAATACGAAGATATGCGTAAATAAAAACGTTGTTCATGTTGAATTGATAATGAAATTTACTCAATTTGAAAAATATTTCATTTACTCCAATATAAGCATTGCTTTGTGTTAAAAATCCATTTATTTGATTGAAAACACTATTTTCTTGATTTAAGACTATGAATTGCTCAAAATGAGATGCGCATTTATTCAATCCAAGAAAATTACTTTGTGTTAAATATTGAATACTTCGAATGGAAAAAGTAATTTAATGATCTAAATCTATGAATTATTCATAATGAAACTTTTGTTCATTCTCTTCATCAAAACCATTTGTTTGAGTAAAAATATTGATAACTGGATCAGAAAAAATAATATTCTTGATATGAATAAATTAATTTTGCATGATAAAATGTTCTTTTTATCTCTTTAACATTACCAGTTGCTTAAGTCAAACATTTCTCACTTTAATTGAATAATTTCATATTCATGATTGGTAATGCATCCATATTGTTACTGAAAATAAATCATTTTCATCATTTACTTATGTGGAAGAATACATTTTTGGGGGCTAGAATCATAGCATTATTCCCCTTCTGTACAGTAACTCTCAGTCTTAAGAATAGACTGATTTAAAACACTAAATTTGCATTATACTCACTGTGAAAAAATGACATATTAATATTTCATATATGTTGTGATTATGCTAGCAGTAAGTAGAAGTTATTTGAACTTCAACTTTGTGTAGTTGTCAGAAATATTTGAGTGCTGATGGAAAATAGTTATATAATAGTTTTTGGCAGAAAATATCCATGACAAGTAATTGTGAAGAAATAATAAGAGATTCAATGCTTGAAATCGAGCTGATCTCATAAAAACCATGATGATGTACAAACAGGGACAGAATACTTCAAATTGTAGTTTTTCAAAATGATTGAAACAAGAGTATCTATGAAAAAGTTCAAATGAACATAATAGTACAAAAAGACAATTCTGCCATAAAACAACTGAAAAAATACAATTTTTTGGTTAACAATATTTTTTCTAACATATGATACAATGTTTTTATTCATATAATTTGAAGAAGAAATTAAACTGTTATTTGATACTATGAGATAACAGAGAAATAAAAACAAAACAACTTTTAAAGGAATAATTCAGTATTTTCGATCTAAATCAAAAACATATATCATTGGTCAAGAGATGAAAATAATAAAAATATAGGAACATTAAAGTAAGAAATTGAAATGAAAATGTTATCACAATGTCCTGAAATCATAAAAACACCCTGGAGTTACCAACTTAAACAAATAGATCCATAAACTGGTAAACTTATTCCCACTGCGGAAAATTTTATTATTCAGTTTCACTCTGCCCCCAGCTGGAATCAATTGAGGTAGCAACAAAATCTGTTCCATAAATTTTATATTTGAAAAAATATATAATATTATTGACAAATCCGAAAGAAGCCATTGCATCTGGAAAAATGAAATGTTTACAAACTATTCCAAATTTCACCCTTAGAATATTTAAGTTCATGAATTAGTTTTCAATAAATGGTTCCTTTTGGGAAAAATATACTGATAATATTTCATTTTGGAATGAACACACCTTTTAAACAAAAAATAATAAATATATCATTGTTCTTCAGTCATGAATTTAATGTGATTTTCTTTGGATTCAAACGCATGCAGAATATTCCAAACTCAAGATAAATTGAAAAAAGATTTCTTTCGTTCGAAGAAATATATATTCATAGTTTAAACCAAGAATATCACAATTTTAAAAGAATTGGTGCCTGTTTTTTGACCTTTTACAGTATCTCCCTACATTGAAGGAAATGAAAAATAAATAAACACCTGCAGGAGGAATTATTTTTCTAAATCATACGGATTGATAACTAAAAATATTACTTTCCTTCATATTATATAGGTATAGTGACTCCAAACAAGCCAATAGATATATCGTCGACACAATGTTTAACTAAAAGAAGGCCATCTCTCGGTGAAACTTTGTGATATTTACCAAGAAAATTAGATATGTTTCCATCATCTGCCTTCCACAAGTTGAGAAGTTGTTGTATATCCATGTTAACGTTTTTTTATAACACAACACAATTTACACAGTTTACTGTTGCAGCGTGGCGCGCGTGGCTAGAGATAGAAATGAGCTGGGCAAATTACAAAGTACGGCGGCGTCACATGTCGCAGGTCACGTGATAATATATGAAAGTTGCCAAGTGTATTATTATTTATTGCGAGGCTATTGCATGAATTTCGAAATGTCTGCTTGTCAGACATCTGCGTCATACAATCATACACTTTGTGGCGTGTGGCGCATGAATTTCCAGCCGGTCTGCATATAAAAACCGCTTGGGTAATATTAATAATATCAGGCGTTTTATGTGTTACTGCAGTTTGGAAATCATCATTTCAAGAACCCATTATTGTAATTCGAAAAGTATTTTCCTTCCTTTGTATACCTAGGTACTGAAATGTATTACAGACCTGCTTCTTGTCCAATTTATGGGTCTGTTTTTGCTACAAAAGGTGGCGTCACCTTGCAGAAACTGATATTTCAACTTGGCCTAGTCGCCTTTTTCTTTCCTGTACCCTTCAAATTGAAAAAATAAATGTGGCATCATCGCCTAGCTATCAATTCTTAAGATATCGGCATTCTTGAAATGAGATTAATGGAAATGGAGATTACAATGGAGTTTCATTTCAAAGAAATCCTTTTTGAAGAGAAAACAAGTTCAATGATGATATACCTAGTCTAGATAATAACCAAAAATATAAAAAGTTGCCAATGTTTCAAACATAATTGGAAATTTACCTTGTAATTGAAAAAATATATTTCCAGGAAGTTTCTGTAGATATGAAATCGAACAGAATCTAAACGAACCAAGAAGTGACTCCCAGTATTATAGTGGGAAAAAACATGAGAGTGTTATATCCCTGCTTAATCATTTCATTTTTGAAATGTGTGAAGAAGTGAACTAGGTATTTTGTACTTGTACATTATTTTTTGAAGGATTTCCTTCTCGGTTATACTCACTCATGTCCATTAAAATATAACAATCCCTGTCTCCAAAAACTGAGTAGCAGAACAATCCTCAATGACTTTCAGGCAGCCTCAACTTTTGAGGCTTTATAAATAAAATACAATGTGAATAGTCGAGGTCATCAAGTTTATGGATTCATTTCTGACTTGAACTTGAAGAAATTACTTTTTTAATAATTAAAGAATTGGATATTCAAGTTGTAGGATCAAGAAAAGGACGTATACAATGATAAAAACTTTTTAACAAAAAATTAAACCGATGAAAAACCGAACTGAAAACCAAAAAATTAAATAAACCTTAGTCTTAATTCTTAATAACTGCGCTCCTAAACTAATATAAGTAACTAATTTTGAGTCGGCGCCAAACAAACAAGCAAATGAGTTAGGTAAAGCGTAAAATGATAGCATCGAGATGCGCGGTGACATTTTGATAATTATTTTGCAGTTATTCGTTGATTGTTTGTTTGGAGCCGACTCAAAATTAGTTACTTACATTAGTTTGGGAGCTTAGTTATTGAGACTAAGAAGGTTTATTTTATTTCTTGCTTTTCAGTTCCTTTTTCGTCGATTTAATTTTTTGTTAAAACGTTTTAATTTTTCAATTTTTTTAGGCTAAAATCTACTGATTACTACCTATTCAATTTTTGATTACTTCCAAAATACTTACTTACCCACATTACTTCAACTATTAACAGTTAAATAATATGATTATCTACTTTAATTATTTTTTGTTATATAATATAGATTATTTTTGATAGTTCTGGTTAGTTCATATAATTTCATCCTCTCATAGAATATGATTATTGTGACGGATGTAGGAGAACAGAAATAATAACAATAGCAATTTGTCAATGTTAACTACATATGTGTGCCAATGTTCACAAGTGAAAAATCAATCATCCCCTCTTTTTCTACCGATTGGGGTGGATGATCTCATCCCAAATCCAACTATGATCAACTATGAGGTATACACTATCTAATAAAAGAAGAATCATCCAAATCGGACAACGCAGTACAAAGTTATGCCTGATAGAATCGGTTAACGAACCAAAATTCAGAGGGTGAACGATCAAAATCCTCCATTTTGCTACCCTTAGGGAAATATTTTCCTTCAAATTCAAATGGGACCAAACTCGAAGTACACCCTTTTCAATGGAAAAAAAATCATCGGAATCGTACTACTCTGTAAAAAGTTATGCATGGTCATACATAAAAAAATATATAGACTAGAGAACCTCCTCCTTTTTTATTTCGTCAGTAAAAAATATTGGTTTATTAATTCGAAAAAATGTAACTATCAACCTGAAGAAATCATATTCTTTTCATTTGGAGCTATATTTATTCATATCCTTGTATCAAGGAACAAAAAAATTATATCAAAATATTACATGTTTTCAATTAAAAAAAATCGTTAATATCAAGTTGAAGAATTTATATTTGTATTTTCATAATGACATGCATATATTTCAATAAAATGATTCTCTTCCATAGAAAATAACAAATCTTTCGGGTCAAAAAAGTATGCTCAATTCAAAGGAAAGATTTACTTGTATTTCCAAACAAATTAGTGTTGTGTAGGACCGCTCAATTGACTGGGGTCAAATATCTCACTTGGTCAATTGTCTGTTGAATTGATCGATCAAATTGACTTCGTACAGCACTAAAAATGTTTTATCAATGTTTTTTTTCAAAATAACCCCATTTTCCCGAGGCCTGTGCCGGTCAAATTCTGGGGTGTCCCACAGCTGATTTTTGAAAATCACAGATTGTCAATGAGAAACATTGTAAAAGTAGCAGAAACAACACTCACAAAAAAAATATCGAAATATATGAAAAACACGGATTATCACTTGGAAATATTATTGAGGCATACCTGCGTACTCAGGTATTCGTAGATGAAATAAAAACAATGATTAGAATATGCCTATTTGAAGATTATCATATTTCTAAGTTGAGAGAAGTCTCTCTTCATCGAAACGAGAGAAGAAATTTCTCTCGTCTCGTGTCGATAGAAGGCATCACTGATATTGATCGATGAGGTCAACCAATCCAATGATTTCCAGTTTACTGAGTTCTACATTTGGATAATACATTTAGAATTGTAATTAAGATAACATGTGAATTATATGGACTGATGAAATCATACTATGGCTTCAACGTCGAATGAACCTTACCCAATTAATCATTCGTATGCAGACAAGATACTCTAAAAAAAAAATTAGTTCCCACGTTCGGCTGATTAGAGAAAATTGAAGGGGAATGCGTCTGACTGACCTTAAATTGAAAACAACCCGTGCTCTTCGACGCCGTTCCTTTATAAATGGATGCATGATCCTAATGAATAGGAATTACAAATGGTTCACTCAAAAAGTTGAATGTTCGTTCGTTCCAATTTGCGTTCAACATTTTGAACTGTATAAATGCACGATATAGCTCGATGATTAGGTTACAAAATTACAGTTGAAGTCAGTACCTTTTGCCATATGAAGCAAAAAGTAGAAACCCGATGGTGTGGCCATTCGGAAAGGTAGATTACATAATTTATTTACTGATTTTGAAATTCTCATCAATCAAGCTAACGAATAAAACCAATATTTTTTTATATAGTTGAACTTTGAAATCTAGATATGATAAAATGCAATTGTAATGGCTGCGATCTGCCAAGTTATTTTATTGTAACCATGTGCAATACCCTTAACTGAAGAATGCAGCAATATACAAGGATCGACTGTTTTATTTCGTTCGCTATTAAATTTGAAGATTGGCATGTGGGGTGAGTTCCGACAAGGAATGTTAAGATCTCGTAAAATTATCGTTATGATAGCACCACTCATTAAAAAGATCTCATGAATAATAATAATAATAAAATAGACGTGACTCGTGACATTTTGAGCTCTTCGAAATTGTAACGAAAATCGAGAAAATAAAGAAGATAATACCATTGGATATCAATATAAACTATTTGCCTTGGTCAATTAATTGTAACAAGATAAAATCAACTCATTTCGACGCCCGTCTTGAAAAATCCAGCCTTTTGAAAATAAAATTGACAGTTGTCAAATTAAATTTCAATTAAGTATACCTGACGTTTGAGGTGAATGCAGTGGTGGAACCTTTCGGAAATCATTCCAGGAAAAGAAGAAGGATTTACTGAATAAAAGCAAGTAAAATAATCAACTCTCAACATCTATCTCATATTATTAACGATAATGAAATTATTTATCATTCTTGTGATTTATGTAATGAGAGTTTCAAGTCTTCTAAGGGCCTAAAAATTCACAAAGCGAAAACTCACAGAATTTCAGCAATACCAGAATGTTCTAGAGAAAATTCTCATTATGATTCATCTAAATCAAGTCAAATATCTGATGAATCTCAAATTCAATCTAATATTCTTGCATTGCATTCAAGATTGTCTTCTTTGAAACGAAATAATCATGTAATCAAAAGAATTCCAAAGTCCGCTAGAATTTGTTCAGCCTCAGCTCTGAGTGGAATCATCGATGAATGCATAAAATTGAATTCTTTTGATAGTTGGAAAAATCTGTTAAATTTTTCATATAGTTCATTCACTGTACCTAGTTCAAGAGAAACTCGTGAAGTATCTCTATCATCTTCGATCAAGAGGAATATAAAAACTCTAAATTTAAAGGTTGATCTTATAATAAGTACATCTCCTTTAGAACATTTCAATACCAAAAAATATAACCAAAATTCTTCGAAGATAGTTTTGAATAAAATCGCAGATGGAGACATTTCTTCAGCTATAAGGATTTTGAGTTCCAGCGACACTTCAGCAAAATACGATGATTATACTTTCTCGGAACTTCCTTTGAAACATCCTCGTTCAGACTCCAGAATGAAATTTCAAGATATCAATCAAGATTTATCAAATTATTCAATTCTCCAAGTTTCAGAAGAAGATGTTGTGGCAGCTATAAAATCTTTTAGTACCGGTTCTGCAGGTGGTCTGAATTTCCTTAGACCTAGCCATATACAAGACATGATCAGTCATAGCTCTGGTAGTGCTGGTCAAAAACGTATTTCTTCAATCACAAATTTATGTAATTTTCTTTTATCTGGCAAGATGAATTTAGAAATATGTCCTTTACTTTTTTGTGCTTCTCTCTGTGCATTCCAAAAAAAAGATGGAGGTATTCGTCCAATTGCTGTTGGTACTTTTTATCGCAGATCAGTAGCAAAACTTTGTTGCATGAAAATTAAAGAAGATTTTGGTTCTTCACTACGTCCCTTACAGTTTGGTTTCGGTACGCCAGGAGGTTGTGAAGCAGTTGCTCATTCAGCTCGTAGATACATCAATCAGCATCCAGACCTTTCTTCCAAAGTGTTTTTGAAACTCAACTTCAGAAATGCCTTCAATATGATTGATAGGAATGTCATGCTCCTCAAAGTAAGAGATAACCTTCCTGGTATACACCCTTTTGTAAATCAATGTTATAACTCATCATCATATTTAAATTTTGGTGATCATTTAATAACTTCTGAAAGATGTGTTCAACAAGGTGACCCTTTGGGACCCGCACTATTTTGTCTCACAATCGAAGCATTGACAAAGAGTTTGTCATCTGAATTCAACTGTTGGTATTTAGATGATGGTTTCATT
The DNA here is from genome assembly GCA_018342105.1 of Gonioctena quinquepunctata. Lineage (NCBI taxonomy): Eukaryota > Metazoa > Arthropoda > Insecta > Coleoptera > Chrysomelidae > Gonioctena > Gonioctena quinquepunctata. The sequence continues at coordinate 54,813 of JAFIRS010002135.1, forward strand.
GCTGGAGATTTCAATAGAGTGTTGGAAGATTTGGATAAGGTTATCATCCTATCGAAACAAATTGGTCTTGAACTTAATTTCAATAAGTGCGAACTGATTCCACTATTAGACCCAAAAACTGATTTTGAATCCAAATTCCAATCATTAGCCCCTGGTATAACATTTTTGGAAAAGTCAGATTGCAGCCTTTTTGGTGCGCCTCATTCTATAAATGCTCTTTCTGGACATATTAGAAATAAAAAGGACTCTCTGCAGTTACTATCCACCCATCTGAATGAACTACCAACTCACATATCATTCTTTCTCTTGAGAAATTGCCTCGCTATACTAAAATTGATGTATACCCTCAGATGTTCTCCATCTTGGAAAAGTCTCAATGAGCTTCAAGATTTCGACGATTTGATGCGCCATACTTTGGAAAATGTTACTCATAATTCTTTTAATAAAGATTCTTGGTTACAAGCAATACTTCCGGTGAATCTTGGAGGTCTGGGGCTCCGTTTGGCTTCTTCCCTAGCTTCACCTGCCTTCTTAGCTTCCATGAGTAGTGTATCAAGTCTTATTGATTCTATTCTCCCTTCCACTTTTTCTGAAACGACTGATGAATTTTTTGATGAAGCTGTTTCTCTTTGGTTATTACAAACCAACTTAGATTTGCCACCAGCTACGAGAAACATTCAGAAATCCTGGGACCTTCCACTTTTGAATATAACCTCAAAAAATTTACTTGATTCGTCCAAGTCTGGAGTAGAAAAGGCTCGTCTGAGATCTGTTAGTATTGAAGAATCCGGAGCTTGGCTGAATGCTCTTCTCTCGGAACCCTTTCAGACGACGAGTCTTTCAGAATATCAATTGGACTGCGACTGGGTTTAGATATTTGTATTCCTCATGAATATATATGTGGTAGTGAAGTGAATCGAAAAGGAACTCATGGTTTGAGCTGTCATAGAAGTGCAGGTCGTTTATCCAGACATTATCAAGCCAATGATATCATTAAGCGTTTTATGGTATCGGCAGGTATTCCAGCTGTGTTAGAACCTCTTGGAACTAGCCGAGATGATGGTAAACGTCCTGATGGTATGACACTGATACCTTGGAAATGTGGCAAATCTCTGGTGTGAGACTTCACTTGTGCTGACACAGTTGCAGCATCTCGTTTAGCAAATACTTCCAAGTCCGCAGGTGCTGCAGCAATATCCAGCGAGAAATTGAAAAGAAAGAAATATCAAAATCTCGAAAATAATTATATTTTCCATCCAATAGCTGTCGAAACTTTTGGTGTATTTGGCCCTGAATCTCTGTCTTTTATTCATGAACTTGCTAGGAGAGTGGGCCGCGCTACAGAAGATAAACGTTCAACGTCATTTTTGATACAAAGAATTAGTATAGCAATTCAAAGGGGCAATGCTTCTTCTGTAATGGCTACAATTCCTCCATCGCATCCACTGGATGAATTATTTTATTGTCCCAAATTTCCTACGAGATACATATCAGTTAACAAAGATAATCACTCAGTACTTTCCAAAAAATCAATATCAGTTTCTCTATCACCTTCTTTGAATTACAGGAACAATGAACCTATGGATTCTTCGTTGAACATGAGTGAGCATGCCATACCAACAAGAGACTCCATTTCTACATTTGGCCTAAGAGGATTGAAGAATGTAGGAAATACCTGTTTTATGGATAGCATGATCCAGTGTCTCTCGAACACCAAGGTTTTGTTGGAATTTTTCAAGAATGGTTTTTGTATGGTATTCAAATACTACTGCATCAAGAATGGAAGGAAATTTAGTGAAATCTTTTATATCTTTGAAGGAAAATATCTGGAGTCCTGATTCTTTTCGAAAAATGGTGGATACTTTACATTTCGTCCGTCTATTCAGAAATTTTGCTCCTTCCTTCGACCATAACGTCCCAGCAGATTCGGAAGGATTTCTAAGATACCTTCTGGTAGGTTTACATGAAGATTTAAACAAGGCGAGTTCAGAAATTCATCCATCACCAAACGATTTTGTTATCACGATTGATAATCAGAAAGCTTCCATTTCTTGGACAAGATATCTGTCTACTCATAATTCCAAAATTGTGGATACATTCGCCGGTCAGCTGAAGTCTATATTGAGATGTACTCTTTGTAATTACTGCTCCGTTACTTTTGAACCTTTCTGGGTACTTTCAATCCCTATTCCAGACTTGCCAAACGAAGTCGTGAATTTCACACAATGTATTGAACTGTTGACAGAAGAGGAGACTTTGCTAACGATGCGAGCCCATACTGTTGAACTTGTGGAATAAAAAGGGAATTCAAAAAAATGGTTCGTATACAAACATTTCCAAAAATTTTAGTTATACATTTAAAACGTGTTCTTTCGACTGATGGCAGTAAATTGGACAATGTGATTAATTTTCCCATACAAAATTTGAATTTGGACCAATATTCTGCTCAGGATGGAATGAATACTCTTTATAATTTCTACGCCATATCTAATCATAGCGGCAGCATTTCCAATGGACACTATACTGCATATTGCAAACACTCTCATTCTGATTGTTGGCACCTCTTTGATGACTGCCGTGTATTTTCCAAGATTGATTCTCTCAGCTCCCAGGGAGCATGTGTCCTTTTCTATGAGAAAGTTGATGATCTGATTTCTGATGGTGTTGTGGGTTTTTCCGGGTTTTCCTCCAACTTCCCGGGCTTCAATCAAGATTCTCATCTTGATATTATTTTATATTTAAAACTTTGCTTTTGTATTTTTTTATTCTGAATAAAGTTGTTGTTTCGACGTAAGACTTAAAACAGGACGAACATAATTACGACAGGACATTTATTTTATTTCTGTTGAGTTCAAAGCCGCGATAGATAATTAACGATTCTCCGACAGCCAGGAGGAAAATATCAACGCTCAAGGAATGCGAATTAAATCTACCGCGAAGTACCAGCAGACACATAAAATATAATTTATGACCCCTGCGGCTTCGTTTGATCACCGAGATTTATATATATTATATATATATATATATATATATATATATATATATATATATATATATATAAGAATCTCCATAACCGACATTCAGAATTGAGCGAGTACCGAGAGGGGTTCAGTTTAGTAAAAGTATTCATAGTATGAAGCAAATCAAAATAGAATCAAGTTTCATCTAGAGAAGATGCATACCCATCTTCTGATACGAAGTAAATGAAGACTTCGTGAATTTTTCATAAAGTAGCAAATTTATTAAAAGTATGTAGAGAATAGTGTGAACAACTGAAATAATCTCAGTAATAAGTAGAATCCAAAATTTTACAAACAAGCTGAATAATCATATTACGACCAGTCAACGCGAAATAAAGAAATCGATAATGCGAAAAAATTATTAGGTAGCATTTAAAAAGTGATGTGTGCTTCAGTTGAGGGTAAGAAAATAACATTGTTTATTTGGCGAGATATATATGTATATGGTAATAAGGAACGATTTCCTTATTGATTTCATTAGTAGAGTCAACTATTGATTCGACAAAAGTAGAAATATTAGCAATCGCCAAAATAACTGAAGAACAGTTATTTTATCAGGCATTCCATATTTGTTTCTCATTCAAGTATATTTTAAATTCAAATTCATTTTGACTATCCATACATTTTTATTGGTAAATTATACCAGGTGTATCAATCATTGATTTAATCCTTTAGAAAATACATAAATATATTATTGAAAGTCCTAATTGTGTTATTGTTCCGGAACTATCTGAGATTAGTAACTGTACTGTCAAATCGAGTCTCACGCTTCATTACATAGTGAGGTTGATAGCTTCCCAAGCCGCTCTGGGAGGTTGTCCAGTTATTGGTCAATAGACTATTAACGCCCAGTATAGTTGAGGCCTAGCTTTAACAAAATACGACCAATCGTAGGATTGTTTGGTCAGACGAGGGTTATTTACTTCTCCAACGGTCACCAGTCATATCACAATGATGTTATGTTTATCGGCGAAAGGAAAACTCAAATAATTTCTGATAGCGCTTTCCTTTCTTCTGCGCAGAAATTCGCTCATTACGAAAAATAGTGCTTTCCCCATCGTTATTGATAATTACTTAAATTTCATGCAGTATTAGGTTTGGCATTTTGGAGTTATTCAAATTTTTCTAGAAAAAGTAACAAATGCAGCCTATCAAACATACGCCATCATGATTCAATTTTATTCTAAAAAGGAGCCCCAGTTCTTATTCACTTCCCTATACCTAAAACTCAAAATTTCAGTGATTGGGTACTTCGCAGCTTTTCCACAAGCACCGTTGACAGATTTGGGATTGAATAAATTGTCCATGCACAGAATATTTGCAAAACAAAAATGACATCCTTATTCTCATAATTTAGTTTATGGCCTGAAGCTATCCGACTATGAGAGAAATGTAAACTTTGCGTAGTTCATCATTTAAAAGAATCACGAAAATTACCAATTTGTGAGTGACATTATATGGAGCGGCAGAGCAAAATTCACCAAATTTGGTTCAACAGGCGAAACTCTCACTACTGGAGCGATAGCAATCCACATTCTGTTCGGAAACGTTAATTCCAAGACTGTAAGAATTTTTATGTATCCTATTGTACATAACACTCCAACAATGCTTGTTCGATGATAAAAAAAATGTGCAATCGAGAAAATAAATTAATGGTCTACCATGTCTTGTTTGAAGTGGTACTTTCAGAACTTCCATCCATTGCTTAGAAGGTACACTAAAAGTTCTTATTGAAAATATTGTTTGATTGAAATATAGGTATAGAACTGAACAGCTCTATGGATGACATGGTAGTTTTATATTTCGAACAGTTACATAGCTATCAATATCTTATTTGGACAAAAAATTGCATTTTATCTACAAAAATAAATGATCATCGTACTCGAGAGTGGTGGGGTGATTGATTTCTACGCCCCTTTTGTGGGGATACAATTACTAAGAAATTGGTAACCTACTTTGATCAAACATTTCCAACCTTTTACCCTCTAAAATACAAAAATCGCCAAAAATTGTAATAACAAGCCTCAATAAAAATTAATTATTAAGATACTCTGAAATCAGTCACTCAATTAATTGATTTGAATCTCATACATTTATTTTTTTCTTCCCTCATAATCCCAAAAGAGAACATTTTCGAAATTCATATTTTTCCATATCCCGATAATGTAATTTCGTTACGTTTTCTATATAAATTCAAGGCAGTGGTTCCGTTACGTAGACATTCCTTCAGTTATGAACGCATAATTAGTTTCAATTTGATGTTGGTTTCCTTTAGCAAATAGCGAACACGCGTATCTTGACAATATTTTATGATTCTCACATTATCTTGAAAATCGTTCTACATTTCAATGAATGATCTTCTCATGTGTTCTGATGTAATTTGATTGATTGGTTATCAGTGGTGTAACAATTAATGAAACATAAAATGTTTACCAGGCGACTGTATCTAGAGCGCTTTCCAAATAGAATGGTTCCTGATGCTCGAACGATTTCAAGCACAGAAGGTTATGTGAAACAGGAAGTTTTGAGCCAAATCATGACTTGAAAGGAGCACATCGGACTGCAAGAACTCCAGCAATTGAGGTAGCTGTTTTAAATTCAGTTGACGAAAATCCTGAAATAAGTACGAGGCAAGTTGCCAATAATTTGAATATCGCCCATATTCTAGTATGGTGGATTCTTCATGATTATTTATTATATCCCTAACACATTCAACGGGTTCAGGCTCTACTTCCTCGAGACTTTCCATTACGAGTGAACTTCTGCCATTGGTTTCTCTTGAAAGTTACCGAAAATTTGACAGGGAGATTTTATTCACGGACGAAGCTAGTTTTACTTGAAACAGGATCAGAAATTTTCATAATAATCATTTTTGGGCCGAGGAAAATCCGCATGCAATCGTGGAATCTCATCACCAGGGGCAGTTCTCATTAAATGTCTGGGCTGGAATTATTGGAGATTACCAATTGCACCTGCTCATTTCAGTGCTCTGGCACGCGAATGTTTAAACCAAAACTTGCATAATCGCTGGATAGGTCGAGGGGATACAGAGTCATGGCCAGCTAGATCCCCAGACTTAAACAGTCTTAATCATTTTCTTTGGAGACATCTTGAGACTTTGGTGTACAGTAAACCAATTCTAACTGAGGAAGAATTGCGTAATATTTTCCTGTGAAGCAATAAGGAATACTCCAGGAATTTTCCAAAGAGTACGCGAGTCAATGACCAGGAGGGCTGAAGCTTGCATACTTGCAGGAGGCGGACATTTTAAACAATTAATTAGATTTTGGTATTTTTTGTTCATAATAGTTGTTTTTAAAATAAAAAAAAATATATTTTTATGCGTACCCATTACAAAAACTAAATAATATTTACCATAAAATTATAAAAATCTTGCTATATCCTTTGGTTACCACAATTGTGAAATTAAGACTAATAGAAGAAATCGAATAGGGACAAGCAAGTGAATGTATTTTATTTTCTAAATCGAAAACCGTCCGCTGGATGAAAAAAAGACAAGACCATTTTTATGGAAATATAGAGGACAATTATAAAAATAATATTCATTTGAGAAAAAGACAGTGGCGTATCATTATTTTGATCAAAAATTTGACAGGGCATGTTAACACGGACGCCACTGATGAAAATTAAGGAATCCTTTATCATGGAAAAAGTGTATTTTTTTGCGTACTTTGCATGTATCAAAATTGAAATGAAAAGCCAGAGTGGTTTCAGAGATATTGGGAAAAAACTCATTTTTTTGTAAAATTTCAACATCCTGTATCTCAGAAATAAAGCGGTTGTGGACCTATGTACAAATGAAGAATTTTTCTTAAAATCATCCAAGGATTATCACTCTTCAGGATCAGCATTCAATTACGGAATACCCTGTATATACCAACTTTAATTCCATTCCCTTTCTAGGAAAATTACCTAGTGAGATTGAAAATATTTTTAATAAATTTGATAGGTAATTTATGTATCTATTCTGAGACTAACAATTCATCGGGGAAAAATATTATCAACAATAAAGACAAAATACCTTCAATGGAAAAGTCATGCGTATATAAACTTTCTTGCTCATCTCCTGATTGTATATGATTGTGTGTATTGGTCAATTTGGGAAGAATTTCAAAACTAGGATCGAAGAATACATCAGAATAATTGATAAACACAAAAATCATAACAACAGTATATAAGTCATCACAAACAATTCCTTTGTCAACCATATTTTTGAGCCCAACAATATTTTCATTCCCGAATTCAACATTGAATATCTTTAGATCTGCAATGAAGGATCACTGCTCAATATTAGTGAAATATTCCATATTATTTAATAACATTGAAAAATACCAATTTATCTTCTGTTGATAAACGGTCGACTTTGTGTTAATCATCCCCAACAAAAACTTGATCTTCCACTTTGGATATGGATTATTATTCTCGTATCTGATAATCTGTCAGAATCCTCGTACATGTATTGAATGAATGTGATTTTTTGTGGGGGGACAACTTTTTCTGACTGGTTTTTTGGGTAACCTTCCACAGTATGAAATTGAAAATATAACCAGGAAAATCTATACAAGTGTAGAAAGGGCAAACTAATTAGTTCACCTGATAAGTTACTGCGTTTACCAAATTATATTTCCTAGAGAAAAATCATTCAATTAGTCAGTAACTTACCGTATTCTGAATATGCCTAACAAAAAATAGTGAAATTTCAAAATATACTTCTTTATGTAGTTAATGATTGATGTTTCGGGGACTATATCTGCCCGTGTTCTCGAAATCTTCTAAATCTCCTTTAATAGCTCAATTTGGTTTTTTCTCTTGCAGGGTCGTAGCTATATGGAATCGAAGTGAAGAAGAATAAAAAAATTTCTTGGATCATATAAACGAACAAGAACCAACGATCAAATTCACGTTAAAATCAGAACAAAATAACCAATTCCCCTTTTCAGATGTCATGATCAAAAAATCATCATCCCGAATGGACACATCTGTCTTATGTCCCCGGATTATCTGAAAAGATCAAACGGATTGGACATAGGTATGATATGAGAACATCATTTAGAACCACAAACAAACTGAGATCTATTCTAACACAAACAAAACCAAAAAACGCCGAAAAAGTACCACAAACTGTGTTTACAACATACCTTGTTCGTGTGGTGATAGTTATATAGGTGAAACATCAAGACCATCAGAAGGGCGCCAGAGTGAACATCGGTTAAAGACAAATAGTCGGATCAAAAATTGCAGAACAAATCCTCACATCCAATGGCGATCATACGATTGAATGGAATAGGACGAGAATCTTGAAAGAACCACATCAAGAGAGGAGAAAATAACAACTGTTTCTTTAACAAATTCTGTTGAAATGGACCATACATGGTTACCTCTACTCAGAGAAGAAGTGAGAAATGGCAGAATGCTAATAAACTGATCTGAACAAAACCCCATATATCAATTGAGCAATACGTCAATTTCAATTTTTTGGCAGATCTCATTTAAAAAGCTACAGAGACTCTGCAAGAGAAAAAACCAAATTATTCAAACTTCTTAAGGAGATTTAGAAGATTTTGAGAAAATGGTCAGACATAGTCCCCGAAACGTCAATCAAAAACTATATAGAGAATTATCTTTTGAATTTTTACTATTTTTTTGATAAGCAAATTCGGGATACGGCAAGTTACTGACTTATTGAATTATTTTTCTTCAGGAAATATAATTTGGTGAACGCAGTAACTTATCGAGGATTGAATAGTTCAACTGACATTGGCACACATATAGCCTGGATGTACATCATCGAAACGCTTGGACCTAACAATCTCTAAACAACGAGCTTTCACCGAACAACATGCCAGAGGTATTTGTTCCTCGATAAATCAACAGATTCAGCGATCAGAATAGCATAAGCTCTCACTATTGAGTATTATCAATAATCAGAAGACAGAAAATTAATTGTTGGATTTAATAAAAGAAGAACTACTTCTCCTAATTTCCTTAATAAACAAGTCGATTAAATATCTTAGTTAACTGCAATATTGTTGATAGGAGAAAAACATATTTCACTCATAGGAACTTTGAATTTCCACCTTATTATCAACGTCGAACTGTTTTCTTCTCGTATTGTGATATTGATCCTCAAAAGGTACCGACGTACCGAGAAAATCTCATTTGTTTTCTCTCGTTTCGGACGTCCATCGTCTCGATGGATTTGAAGGTTGAGATTGCTTGTATCTGCAATCGTGTTCAGGTGAATACTGAAAAAATTCACATTTGTCATATCCTTGTGATGTCAAGTTGATTTAGGCATAACTAAACAACTTTTCTCAATAATATTTTGCTGAATTTTCTGAAATAAGGGTACTTTACTGTTGTACAATTTTTACATTTTGTCACCTACCCTGTATGCTGTTTGACTTGCAAAGTGCACCTAATATGATTATAGCACATGCATCAACTTTCGACAAAATTTGTATTTTGGTTGTGCAATTAATTTTAATAATTCCCAGATGTTGCACACTTAAATGACCACACATATATAAATATATATATATATATATATATATATATACAGGTTGAGTCAGAATAAGACCGACAAACTCCGACTACAGATTTCTCATCTCATTTCGAGGTGAAAAGTTGCTATCAAGGTATGTCCTAAAATGCATCCCCTCTGAGATACAGGGTGTCGAAAGTACGAATTTTTTTAAAATTTGGTACACTAATCAAGGTTCAGCAACGTGCTAATTTGAAGTTATAATTTTTTATTTTCTTAAACCAGTGGCGTAGTTACGATGGTATGTCATATGTTCCTTTATATTTTCTTGGGACAAGTGAATGGACAGATGGGCGTTCGACATCAGTTTGGCTCATCGATACTCAACCTAAAAGTCAGAACATTCCATGTGCCTGATAGTGGAGGTTTCTGAGATAATTGAGAAAAACTTAAGATATGTCCTTAGTCATAATTTTATAGGTGCAATAATCGCATAATGCTAATTTCATACAACATATCGGAATATGTTAGGAGAATCGGAAACATAGTACGGGTGAGTCGGAATGAGACCGATAACTCCATTTTTTCATTGTTTCATGTTACCATACTTTCTTGCATATGATTGTTCTGACAGATCAACTGACAAACAAACCCAACCTCAAATCCATATTACTCCACTTAGATAAGAATTGAGGTCTGAAATAATTTTTGCGAAAAACTGTAGATAAATACTCTTAATTTGTTGAAGTTCATGTCGTTGTATCATTATCAAAGCCATTTCTGATTGAACATGTTTTTGATGAAGGAAAACAATTATTGTGTATCAATATTCACTTGTAAAGTCGAGCCTTTCATGCTAGTTTGTGGTAGGCTGTTCAGTACACCACTGATCAACGCATAAAACATACACGAAATTTGGAACTAAAAAGAAATGTAGCGTTTTTTCATTGTTCCTGGTAGAAACGAACTGATATATCGATACTTACATTAGACATAATTGACAGTAACCCAAAATTGATTATCCATTCAAAGAATATACAAATATGTATTTCGTTTATGGTGAAACAGGGGGAAATGCCAGAGCCCCTGCTGAATTATATCAACATAGATATTCAAACAGACATCATCCACATTTCACTACTGTGCATCGACGATTGGAGGAAACGGGGTCCTTCAAATTCAGTAAACACTATTGTGGTGCGAAAAGAACAAGAAGAGGTAATGTTACGAAAGAACAAATTCTTCTAGATTAGCAGCATATCCTTCTACCAGCACTCTGGCTATTTCGTATAGGTTATAAGTGTCACAATCAACAGAAAGTCGAGTGGCACGTGAACAACTATTGTATCCATTTTGCCTACAGAAGGTGATGGCCCTAGATGCTGGTGATTATGACCCTCGTGGATTTTTTTGTGAATGGTTTTTGAGGATGTATGAATGAGCGAACGACTTCCTAGATATAATCTATTCGGATGAGGCATGTTTCACAAGAGATGGATATTTTGATAGTAGGAACAGCCATTCATGGTATGAACAAAATCCACATGGAATATTTCGAAAAGGCTACCAACAAAAGTTTTCAGTGAATATTTGGGTAGGAATTATCGAAAATCGTATCGTTGGACCATATCTTCTTCGTTCCCGTTTGAATGGGCAGATCTACCGAATTTTCTACCGAGGGCTACTTGAAGACGTACCTCTATTGGTTCGTCAAAGAATGTGGTATGACTATGACGGAGCACCGGCCTATTTCCAACGAATCATTCGTCAATTTCTTGATCAAACATTCCATGATCGGTGGATAGGTAGACGTGGTCCCATACATTGGCCTACACGTTCTCCGGATTCAACTGCACTGGACTTTGTGGGGATACTTCAAATCCCTAGTGTATGAAACATCTGTAGAATCTGTGGAAGATTTAACGGCAAGAATTTTAGCAGCATGTACGTTAATTCAGGATACACCAGGAATATTCCAAATCGTGTATTGAACAAAATATTGGTCCGTTTGAATATTTGCTTTAATACCCTGTTTGTTCCTATGTAGTGTACCCACTAAACCGTTTCTATCATTTGAGTAGATATTAATACACAATCATTGTTTTTCTTCATCAAAAACATGTTGATTGTATAATATGTTCCAAGACAATTCAATCAGAAATGGCTTTGATAATGATACTTCAACATAAACTTCAACAAACTAAGAGTTCTTATCTTCAGTTTTTCGCAAAAATTATTTCAGACCTTAACTCTCATCTAAGTGGAGTATGATGGGTTTGAGGTTGGGTTTGTTTGTCAGTTGATCTGTCAAAACAATCATATGCAAGAAAGTATAGTAACATATCAGTGAATCCGCGACATCGATTCGATCAAATAATATGATGAATGGAAAAACGGAGTTAGCGGTCTCATTCTGACTCACCCGTACTATGTTTCCGATTCTCCCAACATAAAAAAAAAATCAGTAGGTTGACACATATTCCAATATATTGTAAGAAATTAGCATAATGCGATCATTGCACATAGGAAATTATGTCTCTACTAAGGAGACATCTTTAGTTTTTCTCAATTATCTCAGAAACCTCCACTTTTAGGCACATGGAATGTTATGACTTTAAGGTTGAGTATCGATGAGCCTAACTGATGTCAAACGCTTATTTGTCCATTCAGTTGTCCCAAGAAAATATGAAGGAACATATGACCACATACCATCATAACTACGCCACTGGTTTACGAAAATAGGAAATTATAACTTCAAATTAGTACGTTGATAAACCATGATTGGTGTACCAAGCTTCAAATTTTTTCCTTTAGGTTGTGAAATCTACCTATCGATTTCGAGCACCCCAAAATCCTCGAGACAATGTACCAAATGAAATCTGCAGGAGCCATTATTTCTTTAACAAGATTATCTATTTTTCTGAGGATTTTATTTTTTCATACCATGATGACAAAGAAGCTTCTCAAAGCCCCTTTGTAACGTAGAGATATTGAGGTCGATATTTCTCTCCATGGCGAAATCCGACTGAAGAAACATTTAAGAATCGGGAAAATAATATTTTGGCTCTGTTCTCCACGAAGTAAGCGGCATTTCACTGCTATGATGGCTTATGGATATTGAAATTATTGAGATGATTATAAACCCAATTCTATGTTATTCGTGAAAATCAACTATAGTTTAACCATTTTCAATTGCAGAAGCTTTTCTATAGGGTGCAAATCAAAAATTCGCTAGAACGATCGTATATGCGAAGAAACGGAACGAAAAATAATGTGTACTACTCGTAAATATTTTCCGTCGGCGAACGGTAGATCAAAAGAGCCGATAGTCAACGTGGGTTTGAGTGACAGCTGTTTGAGTGACCACAAGCCAATGATTATGCTTGTAGGTGTGTCTATACGTTGAGACCAATAAATCACCAGTTTCAGGAGGTCTGAGTAAATGGAAGCCAGTCGCGTCTCTGGTCTGAGATCGAAATAGGTTATAAAATATTCTATAGTTGTGATGTGTTTTGTTGAAAAATCTGGCTTTTTTTCGACCATGGGAAAATGAAATTATGATTATCCGATTGCCTATTAATACATACTTATTCGTGTATGGCATATTTTTTTATTTCAACGTATTTTCAAAATATTTAAATATCTAAAAAAAATTGTTATCTCCACCTCTGCTGCTCAAAGGATTGCGCCTCGAAACTGGAAATCTTGTTTCTTATGCTTCTGCAATTGATAATGGATGAACTTATACCGTTCTCAAGAAGTATCTTGAAAACTATCGGGAGTATATAAATCATTTTGTGATCGAATTGTCGCAATTTTACTTTTGAACTTGCTATAATTATCCACAATTATCATAAGGATATATTTTGCGAATACCGAAAATTATCGCTTTTATTGAACTCCACATTTGTATGTTTAGTTCAAAGTTCAAAACTTACAAGTGAATTTGGACCCACTTCTGGTTGTCCCAATAACGTGAAATTTGTGTTTATGATCCGATTCGATTCGAAAATGGTATGTGGGGGTTTTCGGAGTCGAAAATCATGTTTTTTCTTAATTCATAAAATCAACTTTGGATTATGGTCCGATTTCATTCAAATTTGGTATATGTGGGTTTTTGGGGTCGGAGACTATGAATTTTTTGTCGAAATTCATAAAATTCAGATGGCGGCTCCAAGATGGATGACGATTTTTGTTATTATGGTCTGATTTTATTGAAAATTGTTATGTAAGGGTATTCGGGGTCGGACGTTATGAATTTAGTGTCAAAATTCATAAACTCAAGATGGCGGCTCCAAGATGGTGGACGAGTTTTGTGAATATGGAACGTTTTTATTCAAAATTGGTATGTCGGGGTTTTTGGGATCAGAAATTATGAATTTAGTAGAATATTATTGATTTTTTGTCAAAATTCATGAATTGAAGATGGCAGCTCCAGGATGGCGGATGAGTTTATCTTCAGATGGTCTCCCCATTGAAGAACTAGATGGCTCAAAACTTACAGGAACACAGGAAAATGCCTCATAATAACGATGCTTCAACAAAAATGAATAGATTAAGGAGTACTAACTATAAAAAGCACAAAATGCAATAATTGATGAGAACCCATTCGAAAGACAAGCTTTTCAAGCTTCAAATGGCCTAAAAATTAAAAAATAATTGCTTTGGATGTGTGACGTGGGTTATTCCGTGAGATATAGATTCAAAAACTTGTCGCTTTTGTATTCGAACTGAAAACTTCACGCGACAAGCTCTTGAATCTGTAACTGACGAAATAACATCCAAAGCAATTATTTTTTACTTATTAGGGTATTTGAATAGAAGGTTGTCTATAAAAAGGTTTTTCATTCATCTTTTTATTTGAAGATACCTGGAACCACTTTGTAACCGAATTTTAGCAAATTTACTTTCGTTAAAACTTTGCGGCACTCGCGGTAGTCCGTCGATTTCGAACTTGGAATTTCCATTATAGTTCTGGTTTCGACTGAGACGGAAATATTTCCGAACAGGAACTGGCAATCCAGTTACCAGCAAAGCACTGGGATTTTCCTCATGCACCACCTGAATCACATAATGAGTAGAAACACGACATGCCCAAACTTCAGCTAGTTGAATTCCTTCTTCGAACATTGAATGGAATGGCACGTCGAACGGTTTGCCTTAAGCAGACCACTCACTAGAGAAAATGTTCAGCAACATGCTCAGATTTGTAGAGTTGTTATTGAATGGTAGGCTTTTGGAGAAATTCCCGGGACACGCTACACGAGCAGAACATGTCGCTGTGTGAGTGGTATCATCAACTGTCCATTTAAAATTGAATTCTAATTATTATCGACCGTTTCTGAATGTCTTCCTGTAATTTTGAAACATGATTGATTCTACGGTGTTAAACAATACCTACTTGTAATGAAATAAGAAAAAAATCTTTGGAAATTCATTTCAAGTCGAAACATATTCATCAATGAATCATCTCGCTTATAAACAATAAAACTACAATTATTCCTCATAAAGCTTCAATAAATCCGTCGGTTTTGATTTTTACGATCAGATTCGTTTTGAAGTAATGAAAAATTTAATTCGTTAGTACTTCGCGATATCAGACGCGGTTCAATATGAAACTGCCACATGCTAGAAGCCACCCTGGAAGATTCAGAACGTGGGACAGCCATCTGAGAGAAAAATATAATATGACTATTATTTCTGAGTTGGTAATTATGCGAGTCTATTCTGGAAATCGGTAAGTTATGTTCTGCTGCGTTGATTAATGGATTTCGTAAAACTTCGCATATATCCCTGTTCCTGCGATTATTTATTGTTTAAATGTTTATACTTTTGTTTTTGGTGTGTCAAATAAATAAAAAAACTATTCCTGTCACAAAAATGTATTTCCTTTGAAAAATAATATGAACAAGATCTTTCTATAAAAACTAAAAGTAACTGGAGTCACAATCCTCTTTCCCTTCGATTGAGTGATTTCGATTATTCATTATATAAGCAGTCGATAACTAGGTTACGCCCTTCTGTACACATTGCAACGGTGTACACTGTTATATTATTGTTGTACTCTGTTTTAGTTGGTTGCTGAAGTGAATTTCATATTGAAATTATTCATGAGGAATCCTTTTATTTTTCTGTGGAATGTTCATCGGAGGAATTCATATCCAGTTGAGAAATCATCCCAGCGTATACAGTTGAGAAAATAATAAACGTTGACTTAACAGTCTGAGAAGTTCTTCATTTCCTTGGTATTTTCGTTGAACCGTCGATTAATTTACTATGATTCAACCAGAGGTAATATCACACACATCTACTTTGGCAGCGATGCAACCTAAAAATTAGAGCAATTTGATTGAATATTCGTATGAACAGCCGTGCATCCTTGAAAGTAACGCCCGGTACAGTTGCCTGCATTTTTCTTACAGAGCGCGTAGCTACATGTGAACGAAAATTTGAGGGTTGCGACCGCTGCAAAAAATATTAGTTCGGTTGAAACTTTTGCAGCGGACGCGCTCGCAATGTGTTGTTTAGTCAAGGTAGGTGAATCGGTTGATTTTTAAAAATAAATACAGGTAGCAGATTTTTCTGTTCAATTGTATGAATGTGGGAAACTTGATAATATGCAATTACAGATAACTGGACCCGTAACAAGTTATAACACTTTTGGAGCTTGGGAAAGAAAATGAATGCCTGTGGAATGTTGAGAGTTCGTGATACTATAACAGAAATAAAAGACGTACAGCTATTGCCAATATTGCGGCTGAGTGGACATGACAGATGAAGATTTTTAAAATAAAGTACAATTCGCGATGCACACAAGACAAAACCTTCCAATATACTGCCGGTATGCCGCAGGGTGTCGTGTCTGAACAAATTTCAATTTTTTATCAGACTCACCGTTTTAATTGGTAGCGGCTGTATGAAACGGATTTTTTGCGATATGTGTGAAAAGGACATGAAAGTAGCTGTGTGTTACATAATTCTGATTGAGTAATATCTGAAGTAGAATGCCACAGGCTTCATGTGGATCTGAAAAATGAATGGAGGCTAGGGAAAAAAAGTTGTGTTGATGGAGACAGTAAAGTAAGTAGGCATCAAGTTGAGTTGAGGATCGCGAAAGGTCGCGTTCTCGTGACTGCTCATCCGAGGGGTGTGAGGGCTAAAAACGGAGGCCATGTCACGTGGGGCTGACGAAGGATCTGGGTCAGGCTAGGCAGTTATATGATAGATGAGGAAAGAGTGATTATATAAATTCAATTAGAGATTTATTTCAAAGATCGCAATGAGTGCTATTCGACTAATATATTATTGGAAAAATTCAGGTATCGAGAATTATGTGATCATGAAAATTAAGTCTTTGGTTGCTGGAAATAAATTAGTATCGTCATGATGAGTCGCAAACTTTGTAGAAAAATATACGAGTAGAGCGAAGTTTTTATCAGAGTGAGAGGGTGAAAATTTATGTTTATGTTTGGTTTCATTGGCAAATACACGGGTATATGATTTCTTCCGAAAAAAATGAGATATTCATTTAATATACATTATCATTCATTGTGTTGGGAAATATTTATATTATTGATAAATAAAAGGTTGTCAAATAAAAAGTTTTAGAATTGAACACACGTCAAAGTCTGGTAAAGGTAGCGAATGTGGGGACAACTGATATTTCGATGAAACTTTCACAGATGCTTCAAAACATGATAAAAACACCTCAGCTATCGAAAAAAGTTGAGGAAATATGGCCATTCAAAGTTGAAGAAAATGACCATTGAAACATCACTATAGATACATGATTCTGGGGGCTGTTACTTGTTTTATTTTTCAGCAACACAATCACTGGCCACTATTTCATTTAATTATCTAACTTTTCTCCAGAATAATGAATTGATACAAACACCATTACCGTTCCTAGCTTTGAAAAGTTGTCATGCACTCCAAACGTCAATTTCATTACTTTTGGCTCCATCTATACAACAAAAACACATAAAAAACGAGTATCAATGACTTCCGTGGAGCTTTTGTAGTTACAGTATTGTGATTTTTAGCTTGAATCAAGAAAAGGATAGAAATTGCAGAATTTTAAATAATATATTTTTTTAAGGCTAACATACATTTTTATTTGAATTCATATGGGCTTTGGATGTGCGACGTAGGTTATTCCGTGAGTTATAGATTATAGAGCTTGTCGCGCAAAGTTTTCAGTTCGAATACAAAAAAGCGACAAGCTTTTGAATCTATAATTCACGGAATAACCCACGTCGCTCATCCAAAGCAATTATTTCTTACTTTTTAGCTCATTTGAGTACAAGCTTGTCTTTAGGAAGGTTTGTTTTTATTGATCATTTAATTTTGTGCTTTTTAGTAAGTACGCCTTAATCTATGCACTTTTGTTGATGCATCGTCATCATGAGGCCTTTTTCCTGTGAGTTCTGAGCTATCTAGTTCTTCAATTCATGAATTCTGACGAAGAATCAATAATCTTCGACTTAATCCATAATCTATGACCTCAAAAACCCCGTCATACCAATTTTGAATAGAAACGGGTCATCATCACAAAAACTTGTCCACCATCTCGGAGCCACTATCTTGAATTAATCAATTTTGACAATAAACTCTCAATCTTCAACCCCGAAAACCCCCACATACCAATCTCGAATAGAATCGTACCATGATTACAAAACTCGTCCGCTATCTGGAATTTATGAATTTTGACAAAAAAAATCATAATCTCCGACCCCGAAAATATCCACATCCAATTTTGAATAGAATCGGACCATGATCACAGAGACCGTCTGCCTTTTTGGAGCCGCATTTTGATTTTATGAATTTTGACAAAAAATTCATAATCTTCCACCCCGAGATCCTCCACATACTCGTCCGCCATCTTGAATATAATCGGACCATACTCAGAGATCGTCGCCATCTTGGAACCGCCATTTTTATCCGATAAACTTCAACAAAAAATTCATAATCTTCGACGTCAAAAACCCCCACATACCAATTTTGAGTCGAATCGGACCAATAACATAAATCTCGTCCGCCATCTCAGAGCCACCATTTTGTTTTTTCCTTCTCACAAAAATCCCATAATGCATCGTCACGGGCACTATGGACACCTGCCAAATTTCACGTTAATCGGGCCACTAGAAGTTGGTTAAATTTAACTTGCAAGATGTGATTACAAACAGACAGACACCGGGACAGGTGAAACTAAATAAAAGCTTGTAATGTGAAAATGGATTGCGTTCAACTTGGATAGCAATGATAGCAAAGTTAGGTTAGGTTGTATTCCCTTCTTTCATGTGTAAAATACTAGAAACACCGAAGGCGGTCCCGTTCACCATAAAATCTAACTCAGTCACTTAGTTTTAACACTTTTTTTTACATCAATCTGCTAACTGACAAACGTCAACCTGTTCATAAATGCAAACAGAAATGTAAAACTTTTTTTTTCCTTCGAGGCTGAGTTCGTAAACAGAAATATATTTAAAGTAAATCTCCTCATACTAGAAACAAATTGGCAACGTCGCATCACCTATTTCCAAAGTATTTGTCAGCCCAAGTTGGCTGTCATTCCTCAAACTTGTTATTTATTCTGTCAGTTCAATAGTGGTTATTTAGTTTGAAATTCATGCTTTTTACTTGGTTTTTAAAAATATTTATTAGTAATTTCAGTGAATGAAGTGTTACAAATACATAATTTTCAGTGTTTACATTTGGGAACAGTGCACTTGAATCGGATTAATACGCAAAATACCGAATCTAAAGGATTGTATCCCTAAATTGGGTAAGTTCATCCTATGACATTTTATTGAAAAAAAAAGGTCTTTCCGCGCCAAATTCTCAATTGCTGTAGTGATTTTATTATGTTTTGAAACGTCTGTGAAAGTTTCATCGAAATACCCGTCCCCATATTCGCCACCTTTTCCCAAAGTCTTTGCATATTAAAAAGTATTTTCCATCGAAAAAATTAACACATTGCATGTAGATTGTTATTGATTTGGTTAACACTTTCATTTTATCTCCAATATAGTTGTTAACTTCCCTAAAGGGTGTTAATTGGGGTGAGCGGAGTTTTTGGAAATGAAGAATTGAAATTCTTGAATATGAAATAGGGTTTTTAAGGAGAAAGCTTCCAATTCTGAATATGTAGATCTTATTCGGAAAACACGCAAGTTGAACAGTGATCATGCTATATTTATTTGGAGAATGGGTGTCTTAGAACAGTACAGTATCTCACTATAATTAGAGAGAAAAAAGTATTTCGCATTTCATGTAACACATCCTTTTGGAAACTTGTTTGTACAATTTCATTTTTTGCTAGGATTTTGAAAAAAGCCCTTTGGTGCTCGTAAGCACTGTGCTCCCGAGCACTTTTTAGAACCAGTGCTTAGTGCTTCGAGCATTTTACGAAAAGGCTTAGTGCTCAGCAAACCCAAAAAGTGCTCCCGAGCACTTTAGGGCTCCGGAGCACAATTCGGGATTACTAAGCACTGAGCCTTCCCTTACATATGAATCAATAAATATTTTCGAAACATTAAAAACGCGGCCAGCGACACCCCTACGAACTACTGAACGCGTATGTGTCCTTATACTATGCATATTCGAGAGATTACAGTGATGATTTAATTATTTTTCTCTGAATGCAGAAACTTAATGAATAGACTTTCTGCACAGTATACTATTCTATTTAGAAATATTTAGAACAGTTACAGGTATACAATCAAGTACGGACTTGGATACAATCGGTTCAACATTGTCGGCTGAGCGTTCCTCTTCCTACGGAGAGTCGGCAGATTATATCGGTCAATATTAATAAACACAAAAGTATCCTGTCTACATCTGAAGTTGTTCAGTCAAATAAAGAATGGGGTCCAATGACATTCTGGTAGCTGCTGGTGTTTCTGCTGCATATTCAATTATAAAAAATAAAAAACCAAGACAAAAACAACGATGGTGGCAAAAACATTATTTCATCTGTAGTCGTAGAAAATTCTTTTGATAAACTTGGTATTTCGTTTATTTTCTTATTACGATCACTCTACTCTTTACAAGAGACAATCCATAGAGCAGGACTTGTCTTGAATATTCTATAAGATTCAACTTATTTTCATAGTTTGCAACGTATTTTTTTGATTTTAAAATAATTAGGTACAACTCACTGAAAAATAAAATATCAAAACAAGCGACTCTATCAAAACTGACATTCCAACAATGAAGTGACATGTTTTGATTGTTAATTTGAACCAATCAGAATGTGATTACATGATAATCATGCACTAGTGCACGATTATCGGATAATTGCCCCAAAATTATCAACTAACTATTATTATAGGTACCTATCATTTTTATGGGAAAATAATATAAATTTTTAAATAATAGAATAATAACAGGAACTATTTTTTATATTTTTAGTTTTCAAATAAGCTTCACAAATTCATTGGTATTTATATCTAGTTATCAAAATTGTTACAATTGAACACATAGTTATTGTAATTGGTGACAGTGACATTTTATACTTACGAGGGTAAACGAAAAATAAAAAAAAAATATTTATGAAATTTTCTCATAAAATACAATTCGTGCAATGGAAATACATCCATAATTTTTGACAAATTTGCACTCATGCGCTCGTGCTCTTTTTCAACTAAATATGCATTCGGGCAAATTTCCAAAAAAATATGGATGTATTTCCATTGCACTCGTTATATTACTATTGATAAAATGCCGCCCGATATTGTTTCATCAACCGATAATGGTTTCACCGATTGTATCCAAGTCTGTACTTAGTGGCTCTCTGATAAGACCAGTCGTGAAAGTGACAGCAATTTCAATCATGTTTTTCTATGATTCTGGCGGAGCTCTATGTGCTGAACTCTCTGCAGGCTCTTACTGGAATACTTTTGGCTACCAGAAAACTGTTTCTCGAAGGTCCATGCAATTTTTCACGTACATGAAATTTTTTTTCGAAATATTTTCAGAAGTGTTTGTTTAATGTGCTGTGTTGATGTGTTTAGGGCCCAATTCTATTTTTAATTGGTATATGGGAAATTTTGGTATCGGAGAACATTATTTTGTCAAAAAAATCCAGGAATTCAAGATGGCGGCTCTGATATAGCTGACGTGTGTTCTATCATTGATAGTCCGAATTTATTCAAAATAGATATCTGGAGGTTTTACTTGGGGTCGCAGATAATTATTTTATTGTCAAAATTCAAGATGAAGAATCTAATATAGCGGACGAGATTTTTTATTCATTATACGATTTTAATGAGAATTGGTATGTAGGGCTTTTTGGGGAAGGAAATCATAAATCGTGAAAATTCGATAATTCGAGGAGACAGCTTCAAAATATTTGATATACATGAATAAAGTTTTCATTTTGAAGTGCACTAGCGTGCGAGTCGTATTTATTCCACCACACCACACCAAAGCGTCACTCATAAATAATATATCATACGGGGCAAATCATTGCGTTTTACATAATTATTCTGTTTCCATTGCTCTTCTGGATTCAATTCAACGTGATTAACCCAAAAATACAAACACTTCTTTTTTTATTTGGACCAAATTGCTTATTACAGCAATTATATATCAAAACGTAACTTGAGTGCCTAACAGTCTCACCCTTTTGAAAAGTGGTTAGTGATTAGTGCTCGCCAAGTCCAATTACTTCCTGAAAGTGCTTAATAATCGCGAGCATTTCATAAATAAAAGTGCTCAGTGCTTCAGCCTCGGGAGCACTTTTCAGGAGTGCTTAGTGATTAGTGCTCGAAACACTTTTCGTCAATGCTCGGCACAGCTATGATCACTATCATGATTTTTATATCACTTAAAATCCCATACAAATTCGCTACATGATTATTACGCTTACACGAATAAAAAAGTAATTTTTTATCGAAAAGGGTTTGCAAACAGAGATGGAAGAGACATAACTGTATTTTCAAAACGTAAATTTGTATTGGGTCATCTCTCACGTACACCTCCTTGAGATTAGAGTGAGTACTCGACTTTTTTAATAACTAGAAAAACTATAGGTCAGTTCTGCATTCTTAAGTTGTTCAGCGAGATCGGGTATGCATTTTTCTGTTGAAAGATTGAATATCATGAATTTATTGACTAAACATTAGACCTGGAATGAACGTCTGTCTCATTTTTGGTTGGCTGCTAGAAACCCTGCTCTTCCATTATTAGTAGTTTTCGTGGTCGAAGGGGGAGGTTAAACGTGATTGTGGATCGCATTTACAGTAATATCGTTAGAACAATTAAAAAACTTGTTTTTGAATCTTTATAATCAAAACTTACAAGTGGCCTACCACAGAGGATGAGATTCCCATGTACAGTCTAGGTCTATAATTTTGTAGGTAAATTAATTGGTGAGCTTTATTTTTATGCCAATTTCCAACTTTCTTGGCATACAAACGGACGAATTCTTTGGATATATTCTTGTTTTGATAATTTCAGTAACGTGAAATATTGATTGAATGATGAATATTTATTTTTCGAGGAAAATATCATTAGTGCTTGGGTGTAAATCGCGGTCATATTATCGAATTACAAAAACTGGATAAAAAAATTAACAAATTCATTGTATGATTTGTAAACGGGGAAAAACAATTTCCTGTTCATAAATCGTACAAATTGTTTTCAAATACCGGATATTACTATCAATTTTCAATTCTATTCTATCGAGTCATAGAATTTTATGAAAAATTCATCGGAGGAAAACAATTCTGAAATGTTAAAAAACTAATCATATTCATATTAAATTGTCTACGATCTATTTGGCAAAATATTAATGATATTCTTTATTGATACTCTGGTTTATTCATAAATAATCGCTGAGATCGATAAGGCGAATTGGCTTGAGTTGGAATTAATTATGAAAAATAATTTATATAATTCAAGGAGTTGTCAAAATAACTCGTTTGACTAGCGGAATGATTGTTGTAGTGTATTTTTCAACCGTACAAAATGCGGATTGTTCTATTAATCAGGTGGAAATGTATTGTATTTAACCTCCATAGATTCATTCGTATGAGGAAATATCATATC
The DNA here is from genome assembly GCA_018342105.1 of Gonioctena quinquepunctata. NCBI lineage: Eukaryota > Metazoa > Arthropoda > Insecta > Coleoptera > Chrysomelidae > Gonioctena > Gonioctena quinquepunctata. The sequence goes on from JAFIRS010002135.1 coordinate 78,390, forward strand.
CTATGTGAGTTTATCGTAATATTTTTATGAGTACGAGAATAATTTGCGGTTTATGGACTCTGCACGTTCGCTCGTTTTATGGTGCTGATTTTCTCCGTATGCAATTCATTTCAATTCAGAATTCTAAGAAGCATAACAAATCAAAAAATTATGTATTTTTGAATGGTCTATAAGCTAGTTCGTTTTATGACGCTGATTTTATCATGATGTTGTTTTTTCTAACCCAGAGTACTATAATGATCATGAAAGTCTTTTGGTTCTATGGTGAATTTCAGTTCTCACAATTCATTCGAAATTCATATGGATGTAGTTTCTACGATTTGAATGCTGTTGCTCCGTCAATATTCTCCGATTTTTATGCCATGTTTATGCTATTTTTGAACATTTTCCGAATTTTGAGAAAAAGTTCATAATTTTCGACCCTGAAAACCTCCACATATCAATTTTGAATCGAATCGGACTATAAACCTAAATCTCGTCCGCCATCTTGGAGCGCCATTTTGTTTTTTTCTCTAACAAAAATTCCATAAGCCGCCATTTCAATTCCATAAATTTTGACATAAAATTTTAATCTCTAACTACGAAAACCCCCACTTACAAATTTTGAATAGTATCACTGTCCCCCAAAAACCCCCACATAACAATTTTGAATCAAATCGTACCATAATCACAAAACTCGTCCGTTTTGTATTTTTCTCCAACAGATGATTTCATAATGCATTGTCACCGGAATTATGAACACCTGCCAAATTTCAGCTCAAACCTATGTCGGCAAGTGCTCCAAAAATGGATTACAAATTTTGAACCGTAAAGAATGACAAGGACAAGAACGAAACAAGTTAAATAAAAGCTTGTAATAAAAACATCCTGTTTAGATTTCTGAGTTACCCAGAAGGCACACTACTTTGTTTTTTTTCTCACTAACTATTCTTATTGACAGATTTCAATATGAAATACAAAACAAGTGATTAATTTCAAAATACGGAAAAATAGTATATGCACCTCGTCTGAAAAGTGATTTTACTTGCCTCCTATGGTATTAAAATTTACCATACTCGTCAAGTAAAATTCCACGTTTCTGAACTTGATACGTAATATACTATCATATCGAAGAAAAAAAGTATTAGCACCATGAATGAGTGCTTAAATTGAACAAGCTTGTGAACATAAATACCTGGAAACCTAGGAAATAGTATTGTAGGAAAACCAAGATAAATCAGATGAAATTGAAGACATTTTGAAGAGAAACTTTTTGAATAAACTGGTTCTTTCGCCTATATGATCTGCAGTACACTCCCAAGGGATAAAGAAAAAAATGTCAGCTGGGTTATGTGCCCAATTTGAATCAATATGAGAACATGAACAATAATACTACTACATTTTTTTCAGATAACTCTATAAATATATATGAATGTAAATATATATGTATATATATATGAAAATATATATATATATATATAGGATTTTTTAATTTCTTTATTTTCATTGTGGAAAATTTGAATTTATTGTCTATGGCCACTACCAGAATTACTCAATTGTTTGTTTTGATCAGGACAGGTCTAATTAGACTTCTTCCTCAAACTTATATTCAATTACGATGACTTAAATCTGATAATTGAAGAGTCTTGTCTGGACTTCCTTGGAATACTGGAACATATATTTGACAGATGACAGTCCTCATTAGATTGGTCATCTTCTAGTGTGTTTTCGTATGACAGGGATATTCCTTTCTTGATTCTGATATCTCCATGGTTCTGTGTTCCATGTCAATCTACTTCATCGTTCACTTGTCAATGTTGTCACTTGGGTCCAGCTATCACACCAGAACAATGGCTTTTAAAAAGATAATGAAAATGTAATCTAAATTTCCATCCTGGCCTAGGTTATGTTTTTTAAAATGTTTGTCACGTAAACTTATACAACACTCATTGATCATGAGATATTTAATGGTCTTTTTGGCTTCTTGTACACCTGACGAGTGAGTAACCTCACATTTAAATTATGTCAATTTTCTTTCTGAAAAAAACTTTTCAGTAACTTGTTCTCTATCAATATTACTTACTTCCGCACGCACGCACTGATGATGACCTAAGGGTCGAAAGCGCTTTGCTACGATTTTAATAACTTATTTTATGCACGAAATACAATTTTCTTTTATCGATTCTATCGATACGTGCACACAGTCACACTTTTTATTTGATTAAACAAATTAGGCAGTATACCAAATGATATTGAAAAATTTCTTGAACTAGAAAATCCTAATCGCCACACAGCACACTGTTTTCGCAGATCTTCGGCAACTATTTTAGTCGATGCTGGCGGAGATCTATTGGATGTGAAGAGACATGGTGGCTGGCAATCGTCTTCAGTAGCAGAAGGTTATGGTGACAATTCCTCACCTCATCGAGTATATCTTCCGCCATTTTACATAATAGTAATACAACCTCAACAAAATATTACAATGTCATTTGATTCGACACATCAAAATACTTCTGATATATTCAATAATTGTACAGTAACCATAAATAATTATAATGTTCCTAATATTGATTAAACCAACGTAGTAGTAGATAGTACGAATTATATCCTATATGATCATCAAGTTGTGAAACATATATCCTCTATAATTTTGTAAAATCGTTCGAAATAAAATTGTTAAAAAATTCTGAAGATGCAATAATATACAGGGTATCGCATTTGGAGAAATGAGGTATCCTGTTAAAACTAGATTTTTAGATATATCTGTATACATGAAACGAACAACAAAAAACGACAACTAAAATAAAAAATCGACGTGTTTAAGCATCATTTACAATACCTAATAATAATGAAAATATAAAAAGTAGTCCAGACTTTTTTGGCACACTGTATATGGCCGGCGGTAAAGTATAGTCCGCAATGCGTGTTGTAAGCAATTACTCATGGAATTTTTCCATTCGTGCGTAATATGCTTTTAACAACACTTGATACGTAATATACTATTATCGTACGTGTGATATACAATATTTTATCTACGAAGAATTATATGCAAAAATTAGTTCTATTGAGTCTACAATTATGCTTTCATCAAACAGTACAACAGATTTAGTGACCATACAAATAGTTAATGTCACTTTGACAGTGCTTTGACACTACATTGAAGAAATCTAATAGTTCGTAATTGTGGTCGCTATACTGAAAAATGCATGTTTTTCAATGTTTTAGCAACCCAACCAAACATCTCGAGCTAATTTCAAATTTTTTTATTAAAATTTGGGCGTTTTCTACAAAAAATCTACTATATTTGACATCGAGTACACAAAGCGTAGTTTCTTCATTGCTACCCAAGGAGAAATACCTGCATTTTACCAGTTGGTGTGAAGCTTTCCACATTTTCGTACTTGCCGGTAGGTATTACCACTGCGAGAGATTTGATACGGATGTGAAAGAGACCACAAGCCGTCCTGATGATTGGGAAACCATGAAACAGCTGTTGGCGGATTTTGGACTCTTTTGGATTCGTAACAAATTTCTCTTTATCTAGTTATTTGTTTTGCGTTACTCTAAACGCACTAGGAGTACGACTTTTGGTGTCGTGGGTTGACCTATGCTGGCATCTGCCGGTGACCTATTAATGTGCACGAAATTTCGTGCCATTAAAATTCCACGATATTAGGTCTAGCTTCGCCGCACAAATTATAGGTGTCACTATCTATAATTTGATGCTTTTCACATTTTCGTACTTGCCGGTAGGTATTACACTGAGAATTTGATACAATTTGAAAGAACCAAAGCCGTCCTGATGATTGGGAAACCAAAAGCTGTTGGCGGATGGTGGACACTCTTGGATTCGTAACAAATTTCTCTTTATCTAGTTATTTGTTTTGCGTTACTCTGAACGCACTGGGAAGTACGACTATTGGTGTCGTGGGTTGGCCTATGCTGGCATCTGCCGGTGACCTATTAATGTGCACGAAATTTTGTGTCATTAATATTCCACGATAGTAGGCCTAAGCATCGCCGCACAGATTATAGGTGTCACCATAGACAAATTAAAAATAAAGAGACTGTTTGAAACATTGGCGATCTTGACCACCAAGTTTTTGGTACAGCCAGTCGCGCATGGAGGCGCTGCCCGCAATCAACAGACGACTGACATGATAATTTTCCAATTTCGACATTTGTCAGAAAATGACAAACCACGTAATAATTTCAGAATAATTCTACTGTTGTCATCGGAAAATTAATTATAGAAATTATACTATGGACTTGTATTATGAACCCAACGTCGAAAATGGAATGTTTTGTTATTCGAGTTGACGCTGAAATTCCTCGAAATATTCTTTCACAAGGTAAAATATAAGCTGCTTTCCACAAACTGATACTTATTTCCATCCATCAGTTGCAGAAATTTTTTCACAAACTGATACTTATTTCCGTCCATCAGTTTCCATTTCCTATCACCATTTGAGGAAGTACGAAGATTATCATCAAACTGGAGTTTTTGTTAAGTATACCTACTTGTTCTCCTTTGTGCTAATAAATGAACAAAATTATTGAAGGTTTGTTGTAAATGTAATTTGTTTTTATTTTGGTTGATTTGATGATAAGACTGAAGAATATTTTTAATTTTGTTGTTTTTCGGAGTTTTATTATTGTTTTGTCTGTAGTTGTACCTTGTCCTAGATACAATAAAATGTGTTTTATAGTGTACAACTTATTATTCTTGTTTTATAAGATCTTTAATTTTGTTCTTGATATCATGAAATAAAGATTTACTTTGGAACTTTATTTTAACCACGAACGAACTAACAGATTCTACGAATCGATTACTGTATATATTTTATTAGTGATCGATTTGCCATTCCTGTATTTCATATGATACAACCATTCATATGGAATACAATAATGGCAAATCGATCACTCATAAATTATATACCATATCAATCAGATAAAAGTAACACATTTGAAAAACCCGCCTTATTTCAATCGGTTTTACCAACTGTATTTAGTTCGGCCAGTTGCGAGATATGTCGCCACTGTCTAAACGTGGTGCCAACTTTTACTGCAGGTTTGACAATTCTCTTTATTTTTAGTTTCTCTATGGGTATCACTATCTATATATATATATATATATATATATATATATATATATATATATATATATATATATATATATATATATATATATATATATATATATATATATATATATATATATATATATATATATATATATATATATATACACAGAACCTGATGATTGGAACGATACTGAGTACGACTCAGACGCCAGTCATGAAGAGGAAGCAAATTTGAATCATTTAGGACCAAATTTGCTCGCAGCCAAATATGAATTTCGCTTACGTGATGATGTGCTCGATGATATACAGGAAAATAATAAAATTGATAAACCAAAAAATATTTTGGATTCATCAAAAATAAATTTAGATTCCAGCGATGACTAGCCACTTGTTAAGCAACGACAAAAAAAAATGAAAACCAAATCGGAAAAAATAAAACCAAAAAGGAAATCAAAAAGAAGGTATGGAAAAAAAATTCCAAATTTCAAGATAAACACTAATTGTGCCGGTAAACCAATTTCAGATGAAGCAAAATCGTCGGATACTCCATTAGATTGTTCACCGATGATCTACTAAAGCGACCAAATGTGTATGCGTCCCAGAAAAATACTAATTTGAATATGTACATGGATGAAATGAAAGTGTTTATCGGCGGCCTGTTATTATCGGGATATGCCAAATATCCCAACAAAAGAATGTTATGGTCTGGACGGGAAGACGTCCCTGAAATATCGCAAAATAATATGCGTCAAAATCGATTTGAACAGATTTTACGACACTTTCATAATATTGATTAAGACAAGAATTACCGGCTATACAAACCAAACAAACACTTCAAACAACATGGTGGGTTGGAAGAAAGTCTTGCGGTTGATGAATCAATGGTTCCTTATTATGGTCGTCACTACGCCAAGCAATATATCAAAGGAAAACCAATAAGATTTGGTTCAAAGAATTGGGCCTTATGTACAAGCTGCGGCTATACTGTCGTGAATTGGGGTTTATTCACGACTAACTAGGTAGATTCTGACCCTTCAGTGATTGAAAACACTTTGTAAAAAAATATAGAAAAATATTTATTAAAATGAAACAATAGTACCAAGTTATGAATTTCAAATGTATAGAAGATATTTTTTACTTACACAAATAACTGTGGACTAATTCCAAAAACCATACTCTTCAAATTGATAATCGGGCTTCTTAACCTTTCAAGTCTCTAAGTGCCCCCATTTCCCAATCTCTTTGGGCACGGTAAAAACCCAACAAACCATCAGTCGTCACTTTTAAAACCTCTTGTTTTTGTTTGGCACTAATTCGTGTTTTGCAGAATAACAACATTGTGACCCACCTGGAAATCATGCTGATTGTTTCACTCTACGGGGAGTTCCAGGAGGAAAGATGGTGCAAGCGGACGTCTTCTACATATTTTCATTTATATATTTGTATTATATAGTAATTTGTATTTTTGTATTGTAATGTATTATGTATATTTATTTTTTCAATGAAGGAAAGTCACTTTTATGGTTTCTGTAAATCTGTATCGAATTATCAGTTGTTCTGAAATATTATCGCTCGGGGCGCGCGATTTTGGCCAGGGGGGTATTGTCAAAAATGTATCGGACAGCATGATTCTCAAGTGGGTCACAATGTTGTTATTCTGCAAAATACGAATTAGTGCCAAACAAAAACAAGAGGTTTTAAAAGTGACGACTGATGTTTTGATCAGGGAGTCGACGTTGGGTTTTTGCCGTGCCCAAAGAGATTGGGAAATGGGGGCACTTAGAGACTTGAAAGGTTAAGAAGCCCGATTATCAATTTGAAGAGTATGTTTTTGGAATTAGTCCACAGTTACTTGTGTAAGTAAAAAATATCTTCTATACATTTGAAATTCATAACTAGGTACTAGAAGGGATTCATTGTTTCATTTTGATAAATATTTTTCTATATTTTCTTACAAAGTGTTTTCAATCATTAAAGGGTCAGAATCTACCTAGTTAGTCGTGAACAAACCCCAATTCACGACAATATGACATACTTTGATATATACACTAGTGACAAGAAAAATAAGTTTGGGATAGGAGGCGATACGGTTCTTCATTTGATTGACCTATCAGAAATTTCACCCAACAAAGCATAAAAATAACTTTTTGACAATTACTTTTTTTCTGTCGACTTATTTGAACATTTGTCCGAACATAACTACTGTGCAACTGATGAAACGGGATAGAGATAGAGGGTCATACGATTTCAGATTCAGAAAATAAGATCTGCTTGGTTAAGTGGAAGGATAATAAATTCGTCACCTGCGCAACAAATTTTGATTCATTAGACAAAGGAAAATGTACCCGATGGTCGCACGAAAAAAAAAACTAAAGTGTCACTTACTCAGCCTACACTTCTCGCGAAATATTAGAGCAATATGGGAGGAGTGGACAAAATAGAGCAGTTACCGTACAAGAATGAGGCAGCGAAAATGGCGGTGGCCAATTTTTTGTTATTTGATGGATGTGTGTATCGTGAACGCATGGCTTCTAATGAAGAAGGTTCATCCAACCGACAAATTTCACAGTAGTCTACTCCATTTTCACAGGTATATTGCCAATGCCTTGCTCTCTCACGGAAAATCGCCAGCAAGAGAAAAAATATTCCAAATCCAACATCGGATATTAAGTACGATGGTCGTGATCATTGGCCTGAATAAGTCCCAACAGAGAGGCTTTGCAAATGTTGCGTTGGTAGAAGCAAGTTTGCAGCAAATGTCAAGAAGGACTGCATCCGAAAATGTGTTTTAAGAATTATCATACATTTTAATTGTCATTTATAACTTGAGTTAAGCTCATATTTCGATATAACGGATGTTACTTATTTTTTATTGTAATAGAGTATTTTTTTATTTGTCTTATTAAGATGCTTGCTTACTTACTTAGTAAAGAAATATACTGACCAGAAAAATTGTTCAAATCAATCTTTTTAAACTGTATGCACTAATAGTTGAATAAATAAAAAGATACTGCCCTCTGATAACATTAATCGCTATCCTTCGAAGAGAGAAGCATTTATACCCACTTCATTATTCGTGTGATTGATGCCAACTGCGGTTTGTTTGATTGAAAATAAGCGTGGAATAGAAGACATGTTGACTGATACGTTTCCGAGCATGCTGCCGAACATACTCTCTAGTGGGTGGCCTGCTTTACGATTTGATACGACCTTCGTTCCTCTTCCTCGCAGTTTAAGTTTCAAGTGATGAAATGAATTCCACATCAAACCGAACTGAGCTCTCTGTCAAGTACCCTTTGCATAAGTGAACACCGAACTGGTGAGTCAATATACGTTGTAGGGATAACTAACATTCGAAGAGAACAGAGTGGAGTGTTTGTAATATGAGACTCCCCATGTTGGTTGGTTGATAATTAACATAGCAACTCGCTTGAACATTATTTCTCAGCCGTGTGATATGTCTTCCAATTACGGAAATATAAATTAATATTTGATCATATTCTCAAAGAAGAGTCTTTATATAAAAGAACAGGGAAAGGGAGGGACTCAAGTAACTCTCCATAAATGGGAAAACAAATTTCTTTCCCAAACTGGATGTATTTTGGAAATTTATATTCCCATCTTCATCGGGAGTATACTGAAAAATAACATACAAACACGTTAGGGATTATATTGAATTGAGATACTTCTGATCGGGATAAAATTAAGACGATTGAAAGTTTACTGTGCAATATGGGTGTTGTAGCTCGATTGTGAGCCCGCGCCATCTGAATACTCTTTATTTAAGGAAAACATCATAATTTTGAGAAACTCGCCTTTGAAATGATGTTCTTGAATCCCTCAAATATTTGTTCATCAATTTCGATTACTTGAAACCAATACTCACGTAATGAATTACTACGTTTGATGCATCGATGCACTGTCGACAAATAAATCTTTATTGAATATTTCGTTCATTTTTCAAATTATGACTTTCTTTGTGAATATGGCGGCTTTGGGAAAATTTAACTTCAAAGTGGCAGAAATTCAAAATATACCACTCTAAAGTTCCTCTCATCATAAAGTGGCCAGAGGAACTAACTTTTTCATACTGGAACGTGAGGATCACGTCACAGGCCCATGACTCATCACTTCAAAGTTATAATCTATAAATCACAATAGCATTGGCAGTGGCAAACACGTCGCGGATATTATAACCTACCAAAGTTATAACCTCGAAAGTGCGGGTACGTATCCATTAATTGTTGAAAGGGGACATGTAGCAAGTATGGTGGATTTATGCAGCTCCAATTGACAATTATCAATTAGCAAGTAATGAAAATGATGACATTTATGCAAACTGAATTAACAATTATGGTATGAATATTAAGCAGGCGCACAAGTCAGAGATCCGATCTATTTGAATCAATATTTTTATACAAAATCAAGAGAAGATGTCTATTGAAAACGCATAACCCATTTCATTTCGAATGAATATCAATCACGTTTCACGTAACAGGTTATACAAATTTTTTGTTAGCCACAATGAAATAATTTAAGAAAAGTTAGGTTATCACGCGGACCAACCCACGGTCACTTGATGGTGAATTTTGAAGGTAATTGTAACTTTGTAGTGACTTCTATTCACAACCAAGTGCCTGCCACATTAAAGGTTTTATGGAAGTTACTAAAACGTCACAGGAACTATTATACCCTAGTGAAAGTGATTGTGACTTCTAAGTGATAATAAAGTGATATAAAATGGTTACCGCAACGATAATTTTCAACTTTCAAGTTTGAAAACCTACAAGGTAATTCTGCTTAGTGGCCATAATGTTCTAGACACCTCAATTGACACTAACAAGTTAAAGAACCTTGGAGTGGCTACCATAGATGGGAATTACGTGACTACAACCATGCAAATATAGAATTTCAGTTTTTCTTACTGTATAGTGGTAGATTTAGTGGTGATAACTTACATATCTGCATGGATAAACATCTAGAGCGCTTTATCGCGAAGGATTTTTTATGCAGATGTTGAGTGCTATTGCACTGAGGCAACCCAAGTAGCATTTCAGTGGACGGAACGTAGCGGCAACAATTCTGGAAAACTTTGAGGTATTTGACCACAACCTCTGCCACGCAATATTCACGGTTCTATCACGCGGCGGCTACCAAAATGGTGAACACTTTTTTGGTGGCCACTACGTTCTGATCTACGTTCCTGGATCTCAGATAACCACATTCCAACCAAGTTGTGGTCACCTGGCAAAAACGAGGATATATAGAGGCCGACACTCGACATGATGAACAACTGACTGCGCTTGTGTAATTGATATGTAGCTCGCTCTCTGTCCTGCAACATATTTTTTTAGTAAATATTCCTCATTCTTACATTTTGCCTGATTCATTTCTAACCCTCGTAGGTAAGTATATTGAATTTGAATACTTCTGATCGGGATGAAATTAGAACAAATGAAATTTCACTATGGACTATGGGTGTTTGCCTCCTTCTGGCGGCATCTCCGGTGCATACTAGGAGCTTGCACGTCTTAATCGAGTCACGGTCAGGACTCCACTCCCTCCTTAATGCTCATAACTCTGAAACTTAACCTATTGAAGGAGGTATCGCACGGACGCATAGCTCAGTTTTGGGCCAAATTTGACAATCTGTCAAAGATGACAGGTCGGTGGCCTTCAACAGATTTCGGTTTGATACATTCTGCGAAACCAGCTTTAAGGGTTTCTAATGGTCTTCATCATACGGGCTACTTTCTCTCTCGTAGCCCACGTATCTTATGAACGGATGACGGAAATCGATTCTACAACCCTGAAAACCTACTGAACGAGGGGTCACTTGGCACGTTGTTTCTCTGAGTAGAAGTTGAGCATCTGTCAAAATGACAGGTCTGCCGATTTCGGATCGGTATACCCTACGGAACTCGTTTTAGAGCCTTCCAACGGTCCATGAGCTTCGGATCCCCGGTTCAACTCGGAGACGTATTTTGACCAATCTTGCTATATCATCAGTTTCGATATACTATAAAAACGGTCCCTGCTCGGGCGCCTGATTTGTGAGGGTCTTTTTCCTCTACAAGCAAACTTTGGCGCTTCTCACTAGTGGGAAATACACTACTCCGGGCAGCCTCAGTGAAGAAAATAGAAACACCAGGGGTCACGTATAGTATTGACTAATGCTACGGTGCCAGAAGGGAAGACTTTACTTGCCCTTGTCTGGACTCAACCCCTGGGTGTAAGCTGCGCACTAGATGGTTCTACTCAAAGTTTAGATGAAATACTCAATCTTCACACACATCAAACAGTTCTATTCTATTCAACAAATTTGGTACAAACGGGACAGCTGACGGCAGCCTCAAGTTATTACAAAAGAATATAGAAAGCAAATTGTACTACGAGAGCGGGGAGAAGCATTAGAATCAAGCATCGTAAATGTTACTACAACAACCAAAAAAAAGGCAATGCGGAGAGGTTTTTACGGATATTAATATAATTTTCCCCGAGTTTTAGTGCTTCTGGCTGTTTTAGTAAAGACGGCAAAATAGTTACTTCTTTACAAATTTTTGAATAAAAGAACAATGAATGAATGTTAATTGATTTCCATTGTTTATTTATCGTCACTCTGACTTCTTACTAATGGAAATTATTGTTTTTGGGCCCGCGAATCGCCAGCCACCGGAGATGATCGATCTGATGTAGAACTGATGGAAGGTCCCTCAGACTCTACTGATGAAAACGAAACTCACGTGGAGGAGTACCAAGGTCAACTCCCGGACAGAGCCATGGGAGGGAAGGTCATGGCAAAAACTACGACCCTCCCCCCCGGCAAAAAGCATGGACATGATGAATAACCTATGGCCACCTTCTCCAGCTATTTTTCAAATCATCTGTGCTTCCTACAAGTCAACATACAGCACGGAACAATTCTTGGAAATACCCAGCTGCATGGCTGTCACCACAATGGACCTTTTTATGCACTATGTGAAAACACTGTAATTAGAAAGTATATGTGCTAATATCACTTGGGATTTTTTATTTTATTTTTCTGATGGGTAGTTTTTCCATAATCCGGAAAAAAGTGGTTTTGTGACGTCACGTTCTCTAAAAGTTGATTTGGCATCGTTGTATGAGTTGCCAATCATGGAATTGTGACGTAATGACATTTGTTATTTGATACTTTGATAGGTTCGTTCGTTTGCTTCACGGAACTGAATATTATCAATCGTTTTTCTCTCTTCAGCTCTTTTTCTTGCATATATCTGATACGACTGATACGAGACACGAGATATGCAGAGAACTGCTGCAAATGAACAAGCTCGCCATGAATGTTTGGTATTGAAAAATTTCGGAAATTATTTTCTAATTTTAATAACTATGAAAATGTCTAAAAAGTGCTATGTGCACGGTTGTCTGAACACCAGTGAAAGTGAATAAAACTTTTGTAAAAAGCGGAAATATATGCTTTTGTGCAGAACATTTCCAGGTGAGTACATCAAGGAACGATCTTTAATTTCACTCAATGCAAGTTTGCAAAATCATCGATCAGTACTGTATTTTATATCAAGTCCTATAAACATATTGTTCTTTGGTTCCAGCTGAAAGAAGATACTACGAATTAGGAATATGCTAGAACAAGGGGATCCAAATTTATGTTGAAGCAAGATGTCTGTCCACATATCAACCTGAAATGACATTGGTCTGACAATGTTTCATCATAAGTATATGACCTACCAACGATGAAGAAACCCAAACCAAATGAAAACATCACTCCTTCAGCTAGTAAAACTGTGTTGAGTGACATTATATCCATGGGAAATATTTACTCAAGAGTTTCGAATAGTTCTTCTCCTAGCAGTAGCCAAGCTAGTACATTATCCGATTCACCAAAATAACACCACCAAAAAAAATTCTGAGTATATTCCTAGTCAGTCTTCATCCGATCCTGATTGTGAAAATATCGAAGGACAGCAGCGCCAGCGCCTATCTATTGCACTTATAGAAAAGAAGAGTAATATTATTTGGGGCTCCCTGAAAATGTTTACCACATTGTGAAATACATTACCAAAGAGTAAATTAAATATATGGATGTTCTGATGAGTTTGAAAAAGATACGGGTTGGGGATGTATACTCTCGATTGGCTGATGACTGATATGAGTAAATCAAGTGTTCACAAGATTTTCACAAAATCTGTGCCTATGATGGCAAATTGTTTATTTATAAGAGCTTATATATTGGCCTGAAATATCTGAAATTGAAAGAAATTTGCCGATCCCTTTCAGAGCTCGCTATAAGAAAGTTAATTCAATTATTTTCTGGAAATTGAAAAACCCTCTGATCCTGTTCGTCTGTCCATGACTTGGTCAGAATAGAAAAAATGCAATACTGTAAAATTTTTTATATCTGCTACTCCAAATGGCACAATACAATTTATTTCAGGAGCATACGGTGGACGAATTCTTTAACAACTTTGTCGATAAATATAATTTCTTCTATTTTGATTGATTGAAATTCAAAAATACTTTGGATAACTAGAATGTGCAGTATTATGTCAAAGTTTTCTAAGGTTTGTTGTCACATTCTCTTCATGAATGCCAATATCTTCAGAAATATTTTTTTTCTATAGCTTTGTAACCATAGGGAAAATTTTTACCATAGAAAATGTAAGCCTGTATTTGTAAAAATAGATTAGTATCCCTCAACAAAGAATTGGTGTGAAATAAGTAAATAATTTTTCAAAAAATTTACGAAATTTGTATGAACATACTTCAAGTCTATTCATTCTAAATTATTAATTATATTTTCAGTAGTTCAAACTTAATAAATATTTGACTCATCACATGAAGGAAACACTAACAGGTACCGAATATGAATTTATTTATATTATAATACAAACAGACAAAGCCTATATATATATATATTCACAGTATAATGCATTTATGATTGAGTATATCTAAACAATCACGAACGTTTCAACTAAGAACCAAAGTTCTCAGTTAAAAGTTGGGTAACTTTCTAGTCATGGTTCTTAGTTCTTGTACTAGGGGTTCCATAAACGCGCTCATTGATTTGCTAGTGTTGAATCCTTAGTTATTAGTTCACTTAGTTCTTGGGAACGTTGCATAAACAAAGCATTTCATAATCCACCCTTGGCAAATTTTCCGAACCTGCTTTTACGAAGCCTTGTTTCATTATAAACACACCAAATCGTTTATGATATTGAGAAATTAATAAGTTGATAAAAATAAACAATAAACATTAACCTCAAATGTCAATATGATTTTAATGGGAACTGTCTTTGATATTTGCGGTGTTGCCAATGGTCGCTCTTCATCAAAAAGAAGGCCCGTTCAGAAACTTTGAATGTTTTAAATGAAGAAAACCGTTGTTGAAATGGGTTTTTTTGTTGATGAGTCTGTCTATCAATAAACAGTGTTCAATTATATATTAATGGTGTATATCAAGCAGTGAGCTATATTTTTGACAAGAACGGTAATGCGTGTTTCTGAACGTGGATTATGGAGGGGGTAGTTTTCGATGAACGTGACGTCACGGGTACACTTTGAAACGCAATATCTTTTCGAAATAAAAAATATATGATGGCATTCTAAGTCAATTGGACGTTTCATATGAAATATAATCGACCTATATAAGTTTTGGATTTTTTTTTTCGTAAATGTAAAGGTCCATTAGGGAGCTGTTACAAGAGCGGTCCATAAAACATGACAAGATTATCATATGTCATATAAGATCTCAAGATGGTGACTGGAATCTTAACTTATCGGGATATCAGATGATACCATTTGTAAGAGCATGATCCTAAGCCCAGAGGATGTGGAAGAGATTCATATAAGGGAGCAGCTGAAGGTGCTGCTGAGTTATTAGGAGAATTGTTATGTACAGCTTGATCTCAGAAAATGTGGGAATACAGTGAGCTCGAGTGGATAGGGTTATGTGCACTGGTATCAATCGGCTCCCCGTACTAGGAAAAAAACTCGTTAAATCTATTGAAAACTGAAATATTGCGAATTCTATTAGATTATTCCTTACCCCATTGTGAAAACAAGCTATGATCTTTCCAATATTTAATTTCTTCATTCCGCTCACCGTATAACTAACATTTATCGTTACAAAAGGAAAACATTCCCATTTGAATATTGTATAGAAATATTTTCTGGAGTTTGAAATCAATAAAAATGATGTTATTTTTGTGAATATCTAACAGAAAATAACTACTTCCCCGGCTAAAGCCAAAAGGACCCTAACTCAGAAGAAAAAAAAACTGAAAGTAAAAATTCGATTTTCTATTCCAGTCTTGATTATGAACTCATATAGATGAACGAGATGAATGAAAAATGTTTTCCATGAAGGAGCACTCGCCAGAAATAATTTGAAACATTGATGCAAGACTGGCATCGCATTCACTAGATCTTCAATACATTTTTGTCGACGAAAATCTATTTCACGCTTCCCCGATCATCAGCAAGACCGGAAGAATATGGAAACACATTTTCTAGAAGCAATCTTACTTCGCAAAGATGAATTTTTTTTAGAAATATTTCTTTCAGAGTGACACTTTGGAATTAGTGTTGACTTGTTTGTAAATATGAATGTTCAATCATCTGCTACTCAAAGATAAACTCTAGTTAGTAGCTTCCATCGTTCAAGATAACCTCTTGTGGGGTGTTCATGCTGAAAAGGGAAATATTCTCATTTGAATATTGAATGGAAATATTTATCTGTGAATTGTAAATCCACGATAAAGATGAAGATAGTGACTAAAGTTTATCTTTAAGTCGCAGATGATTTTATGAACACCCTGTTCATATTTTCAAACAAATGATTTATCGTTACAAACGAATAAAAATGTATTCCCCTCAAAAACATCCGATGATCAAAATAAATTTTTCTTGCGTTTTCTGACTTCTGCTGTTCATAGAAACACATGAATATATTCATTTATGGATGAGCATTTCTATTTTTTCCCAAACTAGTACATGAAAAATATCAATAAGTGATGAAGAATGTAGGAGAAAATGTTGCTCGTGGTTATTTTCGAGATGGCAAAAACCTGTGAATTCAGAATATCGATTCGAACAACACGGCGCTTCCCATAATTCAAAGCAAAATGGACGCCTGCTAATTAAATAGTGTTCGGTCCAGCGTATTTTACGAGCTTTAACTCGTGTTTCTCACAGAATTAACTATTCACCGGAAATATATTTGCGAAAGGTCAGAGATTATACATGAGTGGTGTACAACTTCCATACTAATTTGGAGATTGGGCTATCATGAGAATTCCAGGAAACCAAATATTGTTGCAACTGATTTCGAAGTCTGAAGTATGCGCCACAGAACACAAACATTGAACTTCTGGTCTTAACCAATCATGGGGGAGCTGCGGCAGCAAATTATTCATTTCTATGGCAGAATCTTAATGAGTTTCAATGATCAATAAAATAAGTAGAAAACATTTTTTTAAGTTAACCAGCTTCATTGTGAAGAAACTGTTACCTTTAATGTGGCTGTTATTTATGAAGCGGCACGATGTTACTTTATTTTCCCTCGGCTAATTTACTAAGAACAAGAGACTCGTGTGGGAACTGGATTCATTAAAAATATTATTATTTTGTTACCCTTCTTGGACGCCACTCAGTTAAACATGGAACTAGAAAAATAATCTACTACGACTGTATATATATATATATATATATATATATATATATATATATATATATATATATATATATGAATAATGAACAATTCAAAAATACTCTGTGGATCTGTTTATTTAGAAATCAAACTTTGGTTGCTTAATATATCTAATGTATTTCCAATTATCACAATAACGTGGTATCCCACATTATAAAAATCACATAAGGATATTCGAGTCAAAAAAAAACGTTTTCGATATTTTCCCTACTGTACAATCATAAGGTTACGTTTGCAAGTATAGTATCGATACAGGCGTTTCCTCGAATTTGAAATAAGGTTGATATGTGAACATCAACTCAAAAACACCAGTATCGTTACTATGATCACATATACAATTTAAGATTACCTGAAAGTTAGAAAGTACAGAAATAGGATATAGGTCTCTGTACTTCCGTAGAGAACATATGACAACAAAAAAATGGGTACTTCCCAACTTGGAAATACTACACACTATAGCATTATCAATAATGTTTATACCTTTGAAGAAAATCAACACAATAAAGTTGAATCAAAGTTTTAGTGAATAAATACATACGCAATGTAAATAGATAATGGAATTGAAAACCAACAACGTAATGTGCACGAACACTCCAACTCAAAACGGTCTGACCTTAATAATCCTGGGGTAGTAATAAGTATACACCAACAGTGCTACTAGTCTGGATGTCCACAAGAACACAGCAAATCATCCATTTGGTAAGACCAATCAGCATTCTGAGTCGTCTATATGTGACCTCCCCATAGTCCTGTACCATGACTTAATTCTAGGTACCCGTATCATTTGACCGTTACCAGGAACCAAGAACACTATAATATTTATACGATTTGTACCTGACCAATATATATGAATCCTTTATTTAGTCCATTTACTAATTTACATCTTCAAGTCATTGCAATGATTACAATGAGAACGATATATAGCATGCTTTTAGGTTAATATAGACTACGTTTAAAAAATAAAAATATATATACAACACATATACACATACATATACACAACTACTACACCTATTTGCACATCATACATCTATACGCCCATACAAATTCAAAAAAATATTTAATGAATACACAAAATACTCTAAACATACTAAAACATTTGTATACCTGTCCTAACTAAATATTAAATCGAGCAAACAAAATGAGGAAGTGGCTACTAGGTTTTTATTGATTGAGAAAATATGATTTTAACTTTGTCTTGAGGGATGTTAGAGATGTTGAACGATTGATCTCTTCTGGCAGATTATTATAGCTATCAAGTCCCTTGAAAAAATAATTTTGGGTATGTGTTTATGTGACTTGTTGATTATGGAAGTCAGTTCTGAATCTTGTATTGTATCAGTGGATTTAGTCATTGTACATAACTTTTTCTTGTAATTATGTTGGAGAAATTTTACTTCTTATTTTGAAAATTGGGATTAATGTTTGGTAGGGGAGAAAGGAATTAATTGGTAACCATTCTAGTTGCTTTAACATATCTCTTATTGGTGTTAGTCTTTTGCAATTTGAAATTAGGCGCATGGCCCTATTTCGGAGTTTCTGTAAACGAGCTAAATCATTCAGTTTCAGTAGATACAGAATTGTAGAACAATATGTGAAATGAGGGAGTACTAATGAATTGTACAGTAAAATGTTTGTCCACCTCGACAAATATGGGGCACAACGGGATAAATAATGTATTTTAAATGATATCGTCTTTATAAATGTTCTTTAAAATGTAACACCCTATCCACATGAAACCCAAGATATTTGAATTGATTGACCCGTTCCACCTTATCAGGAACTAACATTATCTCAAAATGTTGGTTACAGAAGTTTCAAAAAATTTTTCTGCGCCTATCACCATGTACTTGGTCTTCTCAACATTGATATTCAAATAATTAGCACAACACCAACTGTAAATAGATTTTAAAGTTTTGTTGATGGTTTCTGTGAGTTTCGTGTGATCATTACATGAGAAATAAATCAGTGTATCATCTGCAAATAAATGAACTGAGCTCTCACCTACTATCTCCGGCAAATCATTGACATACAACAGAAACAACAGGGGGCCAGTACACTTCCCTGTGGTACTCCTTGATTGCATTCTATTTCATCTGATACTTTATTATTTACCCTAAGCTTCTGTTTTCTGTTCTCCAAAAAGCACTTCAATCATTTCAAGACTTTTCCATCTATTCCTACTGCTACTAATTTTTGTAACAATCTATTCATGTGTATTTTTCCGAAAGCTCTCTTAAGATCCAGAGATACTGCAACAGTAGTCTCATTTTTTTCTAGGCATATTTTCCAATCATCTAGTACACACTGAACTGCTGCTTCACAACTATGTTTATTTCTAAACCCTGATTGGTATTTACTCAACAGTTCATTACTTTCAATATAATCTACTAATTGGTTATAGACTGCTTTTTCAATTATTTTTTCAATTGCGCTCAACATTTCCACTGGTTTTAGATCCGAGGCTTTATTAGAGTTTGTTTTTTTCAGAACAGGAATGATTGTAGAAATCTTCAGGTCATCTGGTACCTCCCCTGTTACTATATATATATATATATATATATATATATATATATATATATATATCTATAACGTATTTGTACTTCCTGGTTTCATAACTCTAGACTTGATTATTGAAAATTTGTTTGAATATCCTTGATCATACTGTATAACAAAGTAAACGAACTTAGAATCGAAATTGTTAGAGATTAAGGAAACCATGGGAGTTCATACCATTGAAATATTAAAATATTGACTGTAAAATTATTTCTGTGGCTTGGATGAATTTTTTATCGTCATTCAAAGAAGGGTGTTTCAAATATATAGAGAAATTTACACTTTGAATCCATTAATTATCAGAGTTGAGCTTGTGTCATTCTCCATTAACAACTCGTGGTGTGAATCTCGTGCAGAACCATAATTATTTCCAATCTCGTAAGAGGTGTAGTCGCATTGACATAGTTACCATCAAAACTACGATTATGTGTGAACCATACACGATGGAAACTGTATTCAAATCTCCACTTTCTCAAAACTACTACTACTCATAAGAGAAAAACTACATGGTTGGCCTCGCCATTACTTGTACATCGAAAAGAGAACCTTTTTCCGGAAACCTGCTTCACTTTAATTTTCTCACCAGAGAACCGGAAATCCAAATTCCGTGGGAATTTAAATTTAGTCCTCAACCTTCAAAAGATTTCTTTTTCATTTTGGAATCACTCCTTCCAATCCATTGAGAAAGAAAAGGACAGAACACATCCAATGACAATACTCCTAGTCAAGTTTTCGCTGCTACAAATCGATTAGCTGTTTCTTAGAAACTATCGATAGGCAACTACTGATGCTCGCCTCACTAATGCTGGTGGCCAATAAACGTCTAACAAACGAATTGATATCTTGTGAGTTATTATCCTCATCATTCATTCTCAAATGAATCTACCATAATAAGGATTACTCCAGAGATATAATACATAATACAGGACCCTTTATATTTACTTTATACAGAAATGGGTAGTTGGAAGATTATCATCTTGAGATATCTTTCTTAAACTAGGAGAATAATAAAAATAATATATTTATATGTGGGTCTATAGTGTAAGTAATGTACATACAACTTGTAACTTATACTGCTCCGCAGTGTAAACGTTACAAAACATAATAATGATGCAGATAATGTACTAAAAGCTAAAATATAATTGGGTACCCTGTACCAGTCATCACACCACTCTCCTCATCAATATAGGGCATTGATCAGACTAAAATAAAATCGTGGAGCGCGTCGAATTTCTATTATCTACAGTCAACCGCTATTATCGAATTTAGCAACGCTCTACGATTTTATGTTAGTCTGATCAATGCCCTATATTGATGAGGGGAGTGGTGTAATGACTGGTACCAGGTACCTTCCTAATTATTTTCAAGCTTTCGGCACAGTATCTGCAGTATTATTATGTTTCTTCACAATAAAACCGTTTAACTTAAAAACATTTTTTCACTTATTTTATTTCAAAGTTTTAAGATTTTCATTTAGTTACTTCATATTTTTCAATCTATTTAGTTAATTCAGTGCCTCATTATTATACAAAGTTTCTTTCCTGTCAGTTTGTTGCAATCTAACTCCTCAATACATAATCCTTTCAAAGACTTTACTCGGCTCAGTGCTACGCAAGCTTGACCTTCCCCAAACAATGTCCATCCTAAATACACAACTGCGTGGACTACAGTACTGCCTTGTATTTTGTAGACAGAGAAAGCCCATGACAAATTTCCGAATTTCCTTCTTTCAGCGGTCCCATAATTGAACTTTGATGGATACTGTATGCCCAAGTCTTGGGGAGAAAACGCTAATGACATATCATTTTCATCCACCCAACGCCACACAGTCCTGGACACGATACGAAATAGTGACTTGGGTGGAGGATTCATGCTCGAATCACGATTCTCAGTCGACAAAGTCCTTTGTTTTGATCAGATACCTAGATTCCAGGTTCAAGGTATTGACTGTCTAAACTCTTTGACCGGAATTTTGTTTCGGACGCCATCTTGGATTTGGACTTTTTTCATGGTGTACTGTATTCTACCAGTCAAGCCATTTCATTTGATATCCATATTGAGGGGGTTGTAAGAAAATATGTGATCCGCCATTTTGTGGCGGCGGCCATCTTGGATTTACAATGATACTGACATACACATCATTGTATTGTCATCAGAACTGAAGGTGTGTACCAAATTTCAGATCAATCGGTCAACAGGCCAGCCAATCAACTCTTTCAAATAACGCTTTGCCACACTCGCGGGCGCTTCGGTACAGATTTTTTTAGTTTTTTATGTATTTACGTGAGAACAATTTCTGGCGAAAAGAAGGTTTTTAAAGTATACCTCTTGCATCTACGAAAATATTGACCTATGTGGAGAAAGGCAATATGCCATGTATTAACGAAACAGGAAAGTAAATTTTCCAGAAGATTGGAGGTCAAAAAACGCATCTTTTAATTGATCTCTAACGATGTCCGTATTTGAGAGCGCCGCATTTTGACTCGGAACCTGCTTCGGGTGGTAATAATTCATAAATATTGCCCAACGGTACGTCTCGCGAGTCCAGAAAACGAATATTTACCCTGGAAATGTCGTTCCAAGATATAGTGGTCATTATTTTTTGTTGGTGAAATTAATATGAGTTTTTACATTTCCACCATTTATTTCTTTATAGCAAGGTCGGGACACTAGAATGATTTGAAGGGCAGTCGTATAGGGGTCAGTGATGTAAAATAAGTTAATTAATTTTTTTCAGTACATCAGATATTGCTTCAATGAAATTATGGTTTATACAGCGTGTTCCATGGTGTATGGAACATTAGAAGTATCTGAAAAACGGAAAGCCAGCAGATATACTTTTTACGGTTTCCTGTAAACTTGACGGGTAAGTAACCGCACTTTTTCATTTTCATAGATTTCAATTTGAAATCAAATAATTTGCTATTTTAAATTTTCAATAAGTACTTAATTTCAGGTACCTCTGATGTTGACTTAACAGTCGACAGCGTTCTGCTATGATTTTATAAATAAATTATTCTGCACGAAATACAAATTTATTTCTTCGAATATTCAGATAGTAGGCTATCAACTTCGTTCTGACAGAACTGACATATTATTCCTTCGTTGTCATCTGAATTCAAGTTCCGCAGGTGTGAAAGTACTATGGCAGAAAATAATTAATCAAATATGGTTTTGATGGATTTATTCATCATTTATGCCCTGTTAAAAATATCTATAGTAATTTTACAAAATAAACGGATACGCATAATA
The DNA here is from genome assembly GCA_018342105.1 of Gonioctena quinquepunctata. Lineage (NCBI taxonomy): Eukaryota > Metazoa > Arthropoda > Insecta > Coleoptera > Chrysomelidae > Gonioctena > Gonioctena quinquepunctata. The sequence goes on from JAFIRS010002135.1 coordinate 100,968, forward strand.
ATATTGTAATAATGAAATTCAGTTTTGTAAATTTACTACACGACTTATTCCAACTCCATTCAGTAGAAATACGAAACATTTGTTGAAACTTACCAAACATCTATTGGGAATTTATTTGGTAGAATTACAATACAAATGTTGTGATTTTATTAATCAAATTTTTTAAAATGTTTAATTAATATTTAAATATTAATTTTGTTGAAAAATTTGATGGAAAATGTTCTGTATATTGCATCGTAAATTCACCATAAAATTAGTTCTCAGTAAAAATTGATAAATAAAGCGAACAAATGGTCAGATGACTACAGATGCGAGTACAATGATTAATTACTGATATCAAATAGAAAATTAATTATTATTGAATCACTTGCCAACAATTCATGTTTTTTCAACTTCCAACAGATGGCCTTTGATCATGACCAATAACTTCTTCCAGTTACTTTAGCAATAGTCTCACAAGTATTATAAACTTATCCCTATTGAAATAGGTGATTTTTTATCAACACAAGTTCAAAGAATGAGAATTATAAAAAATTATTATTTAAAAGTTGCTTGCTTTTTGTGAACTGTAAAATAACCAAAGTTCAAGAAATGATTTTTAGTAACGTAGTCGCAGCGTTATCTAGTCGGTGTCAACGCCGATTGTCCCGAAAAGCCTTGAAAACGAAAGTCCAACACACACACTCTAACAACGTTTGATGCGTAAATCTGAGTAGAGAATCACAAATAATATTTGTAAATTTTCAAAACTTTTGACTAGAAACCGACCAACAAAAAATTATAAAACGCATAAGAAAAATAAAAATAAACAGTTAAATTACGATACATCATGTAATTTTCAAGTCAGAGTTATAGAAATACTGAAAATATTTGTATGTTCCTAATGACTCCAGAGTAATTCCAGTTTCAATATATTGTTGTAACTTTACAAAAAATTCTAGTAAATCAAGTCACAAACAATGTTTGTGAATTTTAAAAACTTCTGATTGGAAACTGACCAACAGTTCGGTGAAATTACAATACGTGTAGGGTTACTACATGAAGATTGTAAAATTACGACTCATCTTAGTAGGTTTCCTCAGATGTCTTGGTATATTACTCGAATTATATTATATGATGTATTGTCAAACAATTGTAATTTTACAAAAAAAAATTAACAGTGTGGTCAATGTAACAAAAATATCAGCCGACTGCGGAGAGTTCGATGAAAAGAATCCTGATTGACTTTCGATAAATTTGAGAAAATTAATTAGATTGAGTAGAAACTTTGAAATGTTTGGTTCATCTTTGAAAGCACTGAAAAATTTGAGACCTGTGAAAGATAATGAGGACAACACAATAAATATTTTGGCATACTTCTACGGAAATCCTCAAGCTTCCATTCGTAGTGGAGTTCTTGATTCAGGTGTGAAACTTTCATCAGTTCATAGGATTCTGAAGGAATATGAAATGCATGACTACAAATTTCATGAAGTTTAAGCTCTTAAGCCCCAAGACGCACAAAGGATCGAACCATGTAAAATGTTGATGGTGCGTACACAAGTAGACGTAGACTGATGAATAAAAAAACAGAAAGAATCTTCATTATTGGGCGAACGAAAATCAGCATGTCACAAGAGAAATGGGATTCCAAGAAAAAATTAGCTTCAACGGTTTTCGTTGAATTATGGACAATCAATTACGATTTTTGATTAATGATGAAAACCATGATTCTCGAAAATATTTGAATATCTTGCGGCCAACGGTTGGGGATTTCATTGACGAACTGACACTAGAACAATATCGAACATGTTGGTATCAATTCGATGGAGCTTTGGCTCATTTCACAGCAGAAGTTGGGTTGGACCTGGACCGCATATTTGATGATCGATGGATTCGACGTTTGAGTCCATGGAACTGGCCTCACACCCTCAGACTTTCATTTGTGACTATCGAACAAAGAATCTGCAGAGTGACACGAGGGAAGAATTAGTACATCAAGCAATTTAGGCATTAGATCCAAATTCGCAGAGCAACAATAGATGCCGTTGATTTTCGCATAAGAAAGTGTTTGGGATCTATTGGTCAACATTTTGAACATTCATTGAAATGATTCAGCACCGTTACACCTTTCTATATTTAGTAACACATGTTCGACATTGATACTTTTTGAATTTCATGATGATTCAAACATTTCATAATATAAATGATCATAATTTACAAACTGTACGAAATAGGTATAAAAGTAAACAAAATTGAATAGGAAAATGTCACAGCTTTCCAAATGAGTAATAATATACAGGGTGTTCCCTTTTATAACTCGGAAGTTTAAAATTATGTCTTATAAGTCGGAATTTTGGAGAAAAATTCCGAGTTGTGAGTCGGAATTTTTGAAACAGCAGAAATTTTATTGTATGTGTCCCTTCCAGAGCTTTGTAGGTTTTGCACAAAAATTTTACGAAATATTTTTTCTCGAAAACTGTTATTAGGTATAGAAAGTTATCAAGGAAAGTTATGAGGAATCCTATGAGGATTCCAAAAAGGATATAATATACGGGGTGTGTATTTGAAATAACAAAGTGGCTACTAATTTCTGATACAAGCTACAACACTGTATCGATGAAAATATATCAGACGGGTGGAGCATTGTTCGGTTATCCACGGTAACAAATTTTCGAAATGATTTGTCTTTCTCTCCAGATACTTCCGATGTTAGATCCACCGTGGAACACCCTATACAAGATCCGTTTCCTCCTTGAACTCGGGTTGAGTTATTGAATGCTGATGTATAACCGAACTATTTGAGTGTTTTTTCAATATGTCAATGTTAATATTTCCTAGAATAATTGAAAAATCAGCTGCATTTGGACGACCCGATTCAAAATAACTCTGTACTGAATAGGACGGAATTCGCAATATGCGGATTACTCTCACTCTTGGATAATTTTTATTCGATGGAACCTTCCTTTCAGCGATAATGATCATTCAATTCGCGTTTTTCACAATTTTACATGTGATTCACAGATAGGAGTTTTAGATTGTTCATATGTTTACGATGAAATTGCAATTATCAGTATTAATAACTCAAGGGACATTGATAATTGTTCGAAATAAAATTATAACACATTTCGAAAGCATGTTGCTTGAAAACACACCGAGGTCTGTTGGCTATAACCAACAAGCTTGAGAAAGTTATTATAACATTTTTGGGCATTTATCAGTGTTCGAGGGTAATTCGGATTATTATGAAAAAATATAAAGCAAAAACAATATGTATAAGTGCAATTAAAAAAAGAACAATTATAAAAGTTGAATGAAGACCCAGACGTGTTAGTTTCTATAACTGATGAAGATGTATTTCCACGCATGCTGTAATTGATTTGATTATGATGTTCTTTTCAATATTTAAGTAAAGTTTTATGGAGTTGGCATCATTATGACCAGTAATTTTTATGAGCTCTTGTTCTTGAACACCATTTTCTATCAATCGACTGACCGCGCTCGATTTATTGAAGCGAATAGTAATGTTTTTCCTTGCTTTGACAGACGATTTTGTACAATTTTGAATCATATATCTACCAATGAGCATATTATCATACCAAAAATCATTTTAGGCTTTCCAGTGACGATTTGTTCGAAGTATGTTGTTTCAATATTTAGGTCCCTTTTTGACATTCATTTTTTAAATAATCTTTCAGGACGAACGTTGCTGTCATTGTTTTCTACTAAAAATTTGCTTTTTGTACACACTCACGAACCACCTTGGCAATTCTTTCTGAATGCAGGATTATATATTCCACTCGATTTTTTTCAGAACCATCGTTGATTATTTCGATACAAAAAAAGTCAGTCAAACAAGCAGCAGCTTCCTCACTTCGTTAAGCTGATTCTACCATGGCTATGTGATATAATTTCTGTTCCAGCCCTTCAGGGGTGTTTTTATCCCACAAATTTTTCATTTTGGTTATTTCTACCGAACTCAATGCTGCTGAACTTTCTTTCCCTTTACAGGGATCTGATTGCAATTTTCGTCGTATAGAATCGCGGGCAGCATTTCTCTATAATATTTGTCTTGTAAAAGCTTACTTGTTAGGTTCCTCATGATTTTGGTAGCTCCTTTAAACGTTGTACAATCTTTTCTTTTCAAGTTCACAGCCCAATCCTTTGAAATGGACGCCAATTCTTAAGGTTTAACATTTTTCCTACGAGTATAATATATTATATCTGAAATTTTATGAGAAAAATAGGATACCTATTATTATTTTTATTTATTTTCAATTTAAACTAATTATGAATAATATTGAAATTAAATGAACAATTGGTAGCATTATGCAGATTTCACGCCAATTGGCTCTCCTTAGATGTGTCATGAAAGGAAGCTTTTCGCAGATTTATCGACAGGTGAGGATGCTGCTTCGCGAGAAACTGATGTCGATGGAAAGCTGGAGTTTGGTATTGGAGTGTTTGAACGTTTTTTTTTTTAAATATGATGAGCAATCTTCTTCTTATTTTCGAGCAAATTTTCGATGTATGATTCTGCCACAGACGTAGATTTCCATCCACCATGCCTTTGTTGGTGATGGACCGCCGGAAACTATGACCGGTGTCATTCTCAGGATATGGGAGGCCCAAGTACATAGCAATGTTCGATGGAATTTTGCAAATGTATTAACTCCCTCACATTGTTTAGTGCATATTCCTGATTTGAAGAGGAGAAAAAACCACCGATGATGTGTGTCAGCAGGACGCAGACTGACAAACTTTCTGTATAATTCTAGGTTTGCGGGGTCGCAAACCATAAATTTCTTCATTATGTTGGTTTTTGTTTTCGAGATGGTAATAACAAAAACATTTTTCTTGTCTTCAATATCGTCTATCGTAATATTCATCAATTCTTCGCGACGGCGCGCACCAGTGATTTCAAAAAAGGAAGTCATGGTCCGGAGCATCAGATAAGAACTTGTCAATTCCCTGATTTTTTGAGTTTGAAACCTTCGTTCAGTCTTTTTAGATATGCCGTTGATTTGGAATATTTGCTTACATCGATGTCTGTCTTCAATTTTACAATTAGTAGATTCATTGAGTACTTCGACCACAAGGTTGACGGGCAAAGATTTCTTGATAAGTGGTGAAAGTATAATATAAATACCTCTTCTTTCAGTGAAAGTGTATTTTCCTCAACTCAAATGCTGCAAATTATTTCTGATAACGCCAGCGACACTTTTCTGAAACTAACTGGCTACTTATAGAATTGGCAGCCTTCCAGATTTTTTATGGAATGTCACTTATTGAATCTTCTGAATTCTTCATTTTTTATATCAAATTGAAGATTGAATGTAACTTCAGGGTACCTGCTTTGTTGAAGTTAACAATCGCTACTTATTTAGCCGATTCTATGGTAACGACAGAATATACTCGTAAAATGAACGTACCATGTATCTTAGATGGATGAACTTGTCATTCGCTACTGTCAACCAATTTAAAAAGTTATACGCAAAACTTAAAGAATATAGGAAATCCACTGAATCTTACAAAATAATCACAATATCTTTGGACCAATATGATTCAAATGATCAAAATGAAATTTGCAGAAACACACGCATATATCTTTTTGAGCTCAGTTTATCCGACATTTTGCTTCAATGACACATCAGAGTATTGCAGAGTATTCAAATATCTCCGTATGAGCAATACAAGTCAATTGCAGTGGTTTCACCGGAAAAAAAATTTATTTAAGTACTTGAGTACCACCGTTATGTGATCAGCCGAGGAGCCTCACAGACAGTGATGTGATATGGGGACAAAATATGCATTTTCGTTTGAATAATTCTGAGAATTTTGAAATCGTACGGAGAAATACTTTTCCGCTACGTGATCTTGAATTACAAATAGGAAAGAAAGCATATTTCTATTGTGTGCAATCCACCCAAATATCAAATTGGGTTAGTATTTATTTCATTGAGGCCTTTAATCCTAAAATCACTTACAACTTATGCTGTGGATAATATGATCTCGTAGATTCTTCCCGTAATCCCAAATAAGGTCACTTGTCTTATGATGAATCGGTTTTCTACTATTTCTGATCACTTTAGTGACAATTCGCAATTTCAAAACCCGTTTCCCCGTCGAACTTCGTCTAGATCGACGCGACTGAAATCAATGATATCGGTTCTCTCACGGGGAGTACCTATCGACCCGTAATGATCGCTTACCGTGCGAAACCGTGAATAAACTTCAATTCACCCGCTTATATGCCCCGAGGAATTTTTTTTAAATCTTCAATTTGAAGTACTTGACCCGGTTCTGCTTAGATGCGCCGCGTGGACTCTGAAATCATATAGTTTGGGTGCGCTTTCGCTTCACCCGCGTCCTATTCCCGCTTTTTTATTGGTTCAGAGGTTTTTTTCGCGCTGAAAAAGCATGCTTCGTCAGCGATTCTGGGGGCCGTGAGAGTACCCAGGGAACTCAAAGATATCTTTGTTTCTCTCGCTAGACTAAACAGATCTCTGAAATACAATGTAGAAATCTTGCGTGGCTCGCTCGCTGTACTGTTCCAATACACAAAATGTGAATTTTTATCACTGGTTGCCTACCAGTGGGCTTGCTTATGAATTTATTTCATCGTTGTGCTGGCTTGTTGACCCGTAAGGTCCTCGTTCTGATTGAAATTATATTACGGAGCGAGTTCATTTGCCGGTTGAAAGATTCAGGTTATTCTATAATCTATATATAACAAAAATTCAAATTACAACTACAGGTTGTCACACATAATTATATCGATTCATCCACGTTGCTATCTTCAGTGTGTTTCAACATTCCTCGTATAACTTCCAGATCACAAATCACATTTCACATTAATGTTCCCAATTCCATTATTCATTCCAACTATGCATTGACAACTATGTGTAGGAACTACAATAATTTAACAAACATTGTTTTTTTTTCTATCGATTTCACAGTTCAATCGGTCAAAATACAGTGTGTCTCACTTCTCATGGAAACACCCCCGTATCTTCCGTAATTATTGGAGTCAAATTCTGTTATTTCCACGATCGGTAGATACCTATACCGGAGGTGAGTCTAATTCATCTCATGAGGTTGACATGAGTGACATACACTGCCCGCCAGAAGCGATGGATATGCCGATTTTTGAGGAAAATAATATGAGGGGTCAAGATGGGCTCAAAATTCTTACGGATTCGTGATCAGGACATCAATTTCAGTACCAATCCAAGTTGATGTCCTGATCACGAATTTGTAAGAATTTTGAGCCTATCTTGCCTCTCCATATTATTTATCACAGAAATCAATATATCTATCGCCCCTGGCGCGCAGTGTATGTCACTCAGATTGATCTCAGAAGAGATTGAGACTGATACTCGGTATATCTAACGATCGTCAAAATTACGGAATTCTACTACAATAACTACGGAAGATACGGGGGCGTTTCCATGGGAAGTAGGACAAATTCAGATTTTTTAGAACTGAATTTTTTTCAGCGAAAATATGGATTTGTTTCAAAGTTGATGTCCTGATCACGAATCCTTGAGAATTTTGAGCCTATCTTGCCCCCTTATATTATTTTCTGTAAAAATCGGTATATCCATCGCTTCTGGCGCCCAGTGTATGTCATTCAGGTCAATCCTATGACAAAATTTAAGACTCATCTCCCATATCTCTACCGATCGTGAAAATTACAGAATTCTGCTCCAATAATTACGGGAGATACGGGGGTGTTTCCAGACACACTATATAATGCAACTTCTAATTAGCCTATGGATGTATAAATGTCTCTATGTATATATGTGTATATATATATATATATATATATATATATATATATATATATATATATATATATATTGTGTGTGTGTGTGTGTGTCTGTGTATATATGTATGTGAGTGTACATATGTATGGTGTGTATTGCCTTTTTTTTTGTATTATACTGCATACAAAAGTATTATTATGTAGTCCTATAATTGGATCTTATGATCTGTTGGATGTATTTTTTAAATAAATAAATAAATAAATGAAAGAGGCTATCAAATCGATGATATTATGACCGCATGTTATTCGTCAACTGTTTCTAATGAAAATTGTATACTATCAGTTTGACGTTAAGGAGTTTATTTTATTTGATAATGTCCATTATATTCTCTCAGCAAATATAACTCGTAGAATAATTATTTATTGGTGATAATCATAGCACCAGTTATATTATATTACCCCCAAAAAGACTGCTTTTCTTGGAATTGTATAGCTGAGAGAGAGAGAGAGATAAATCAAATTCCCAACATACATCCAATCCATATACGATTCCTTCGGGTTCTCCTTGTCTTTGGTACACGGAGCTCGTATTTCTATAATTATCAGTGCATCCGACTTCATCAAAGGAATCCGCAGCATCCGCCGACACTAACATTCTGCCCTATTGGCATTTAATCCTCTTCCTGGATGAAATTAAATCCCGATTCGATTGGTCCGAAGCGGAATATTTTTATAGCTCCAATTCAATTTCCAGTTCGGATGGAAGTTGCAATGGGAATCGACGTGAACAATGGAGAATCATCAGATTAGGATAAGTGGAAACACAGTTATAATTTTCATTCGAAAGTAAATCTATATATGACTATTGAAGAGTGCACTCAACTTTTGGAGATATACACGTTCAGAATATGCGGCTCCATCATTATTCAAATTCACATACAGTGTGACCCAAGGGCACTTCACCACATAAAAATGTCACTTTACCATATAGTTATGTCACTGTTGAAGAAATACAGTTTGACAGAAAGTTGTTTATTCAAATATTGGAAACATTGTTATATAAGTTGAAAGTACAATTATTCATATTTGAGAACTTACCAACACCAAATGTATCCAATTCTATTTGTTCTTTCTGAAAACTTTCATGATTTTCCATTTGCATTCCTGAATGATCTTGAGGTGCCCTAGTTCTCGCTTCTGAAAGTTTACTTTATGAAATTTTCAACTTATTGGCGCTGCTTTCCTCGATATACCATTCAGTCACACTAATTGACTGCCATCCTCCATGCTTTTTCAAGTGATTGAATGTCAGCTGGATGCATCTGGGAGTTTTAAGTATTCTGTACCTTTTTGGGGAATTTTTGCAAAACCGTTGATGCGCACTGGTTGCATTGTGCACCGTGATTATAGTAAATGAAAAATCTAATGTGTTCTACTTGTTTGGGTCTCAATCGTGAATACTTTCCATATCCGTTGGACTCTGATCCTACAGTATATACACGTTTTTTTCTAGTTTAGTATCATGTAAAGTTATAACCAATTCTTTTTCGTGTCTTCTATATTGTTTACAGTTGAGCTGCACAATTCTGCATATGCCCCATTTGAACCAAATATTAATACCTCTTTCATCAATAAGAACTTATCGTCAAAGCTTTTGATTTCTTTGCTTCGTATGTATCAGTTTGACGTTTTGAAAATTGCTTTTTGTATTGTTATATATCCACATTTTCATTTCAACGTGGAATATCTAGACCATGAACTGGATGCCTTGAGAGCTTTTGCCTAGAATAATGAAAAACATTGTGTGAAAAACACTAAAATATATGTAAAAATTTTTTGTCATCTTCCAAATACATAATATTCCATATACCTTCACGTATTTTTCCTTGGATTTTGAAGGAAGTGAGCTCGAAGACCCTCATCGAAATGGATTGGCACGGAGGCAGACCAAGAACACTCCAATAATTGGAACAAAGCAAAGGAGGGCTGTCCAACCCTTCGAATGGGACATTTTTTAAAAGGGACCAAAAATCATCATACCCACGAGGAATGAATGGAAAGACGCTACGCCCGGCAGATCCCTGTCTACGGATCAACCTGGTATACAGATGGATCAAGACTTGGAGGAATGTCCGGCGCAGGAGTATACAAGGAAGGAAATCTCAGTTCCTCTGGGCAAATACGCCTCAGTGTTCCAGGTCGAAGTATATGCTATACTCACCTGCGTTCAGGAAAGCCTCGACTACAGAAGTCGAGGACCTATTCTCAACTACTCGGACAGCAAGGCAGCAATCATGGCGATAGGATCAACTAAGATCATATCCAAGTTAGTGTCCGAGTGTAGAAACGCCAAAGAAAGTTTGCAAAAAACAAGGAAAGTCAGCCTCATATGGGTACCAGGACATACATGTGTTCCTGGGAACGCAGAGGCAGATAGTAGCTAAGATTGGATCGGGAAAGACTCCGGTCGGACCGGAACCAATTTCGGAATACCAATAGCATGACCATCTCAAATATGGAGGGACTTCTGCAGAAGCAGTTCATCAAAACATGGCAGGAGGCGCCATGCATGAGGCAATCGAAGCTCCAAATAAAGGAGCCTTCGAAGAAACTGTCAAGAGAGATGCTGTCACAAAGAAACGGGATATCAGGACTGTGACTGGGCCCTACGGGACACAATCACCTGAACAGGTGTTATGTATTCAATGTTTCAGTATTACAACCTGTATGAGATATCAGATATATATGTTGTCAGACAACTGTTATTGATATCTTGTATGACTTGTACAAAAAAGTATTAAAACTAGAAGCCAGTGGAAAGTACAAAGCCTCTGCTATTTCCAAAATCAATCCAGATATACTAAACATCATAGAGAAGATCCATTTCTGTCGATTCTCAATTATAATGTAACACCAAAATCAAATTTGCCAGCACCATGTGACCTATTAATGGGCAGAAAATTGAGAACAATGATTCCTTCTCAATGTGGTTATACTTCTGTTGAGTTTGTGTTAGAGATATAGAAACATACTCTATTGGATGGTTTTCCTGGGCTACAACGGCCCCTAGGCCAAATGGACTCGCATCCACTGATAAAACAGGTTTTCTCGAAAAATCGAAATAAGAAAGAACAGGAGTTGATGTTACAAGCTGTTTGAGGCGATCAAAACAACGTTTCCCATTTTCCGTCCAAATCCACTAAACATTGTTACTGAGTAATTTTCGCAAAGCACTCGTTTCTTGAGAGAGATTGGGAATGAATTCAACGAGATAAACGATGATCATACCTAAGAAGCGTTGCAGATCTTTTTCATTTTTTGGCGAACTCATATCTCTTATAGCCCGAGTTTTATTTTCATCAGGTGCAATACCCGCATCACTGATTTTATGTCCAAGAAATTTCACAGTTGATACACATATTTGTGATTTACGCAAGTTCAATGTCAGCCCACTCTAGAAATGTTATCTAGAACATTGCTCAAATTGAAATTATGATCATTTAGAGGTTTTCCAAACACCAAAATATCGTCAAAATAATAAATTACCCCGCGAACGCCCTGTAGAATCTCATATACCTTTCTCTGGAATATTTCTGGTGCACAGGATATTCCGTATGGTAAACGAAGATAACGGTATCTTCCCCAACAAGTGGCAATTGTACACAACTTAGAGCTATCATCATTCATCTAAAGGAATTTGTAAAAACGCCTGAGATGCATCCAACACACTACAGAATTTGGCATCATTCAATTCACTGAATAAACAGTCCAAAGTCGGTATTCGAAAAATTTCTCTTCTCACATAAACGTTCAAAGATCTGGGATCCATACAGATTCGAATGTCCCCATTTGCCTTAGGAGCAATAACTATCGGATGAACCCAATCTGTCGGCTCAGTAACTGGAACGATTATATTTTTTGAAACCATTTCATCTAATTTTTTTTCACCTTAGCTTTGGGAGCTATTGGTATTTTTCGAGGCGCGCTTACAGTAGAAACACCAGATTATTTAAGAGTAATTTTACAAGTACTCTTTACTTTACCTAGTCCCGTAAAAATTAAAGAATGTTTATCAAGAAAGTCCTTGACACTTTTGTCTATCACATTTTCGAAAGAGTTTCAATTTTTTACAACACTTTTAATATTATGCTTATGTTCAACATTATTCTCAATGATTTTCAGTTCATATGCTGCCTCAAGTCCAATAATTGAACATGTAGTTTGCGATTTTAACACATAGAATGAGAGTTTTTTATTATGTCCATTGAAAGCACATTTCAACTTAATCTCACCGAAAATGTCTATTTTATGTCCAGAATATGAGGACAGATTAACTTTTGTTTTCATTGGTTCATCTTCACTAATATGAAGTTTTTTAAAGTCACTGTAATTGAGGATATTGACTTGGCTTCCCGTATCAATTTTGAGTTTTGTATCAATCTCTACGATTTTCAAAATTTCATACCATTCAATTGCATGAACATTAGTTTGTGTTATTGTCCAAACAATATTTTGGTCGTCTTCACCATCATCGTCATTTGGAATTTCATTTTCTTCGATATCATGAACAGCTTTATTTTTGCAAAGTTTTCGATGGAGACCTTTCTGTTTACATTTGCTACAGTACCTTTGGAAAGCTAGACACTTACCTTGATCTTGATGATATTGTCCACATCGATTACAGTAGAAATTGTTACCTTTCTTCTGGTTGAAACTTACTGCAGACGAATATTTCTTCACAAAATTTCCAGGAGGTGGACCTGTACGTTGCTTATATTTGGAGGAGTCATATTTGACAGCACATACTGGTAAACTCTGCTCCTTGGATATTTCCTTCTGGCTTATGGCACTATTTTCCATTGATCGACATATATTAATTGCGTCTGGTAATTTAAGATCAGAATGTTGCAAGAGTTTTTCCTGGATTCGCTTGTCCCGAATACCTAACAATAACCTATAACAAACGAGTGTGTCTTTTTTTTTTATTCGCATGTTGAAGCTAATTGTCTGATCAACAGTCTCGCCTAATATTTGGTCACGTTTGAAGAATGTATAGTGTTATGACTATCTCATAAACAATATTTTTAATCGGGTTGCATCAGCTATCAAACTTCTTCAGAATTGTCTCAAGATGATCATTATGTTCATTCGTTTCGTATTCGAAAGTATTGTATATTGTAATTCCTTCATTACCTAAGAAATTCAACAGCAAAGCTATTTTGACATCATTAGCTTTCTGATTCTTTCCTGTGGCTAGCAGATAGAAATGGAATTTCTGCTTCCACAGTTTCCAATTGGATGATATGTCTCCTTCGAAAGCCATTTCACCGGGGTTCTTAATACCATCAGCAGCCATCTTGAATGATTTTCAGTAATATTATCTTTCAATATTTCAAAAATCAACCGACTGGACTCTCAAAGTTTCAATTCAATTGGCGTATTTTTCACTAAAATCCAGCGCGCTTTTTCGCTGCCACCATATGATGTTTAGTATCCCTGGATTGATTTCAGAAATAACAGAGGCTTTGTAGAAAATTAAGAACAATTATTCCTTCTCACAGAAGTTTCCTCAAACCGAAATATCCCCTCTCAGATATAAGGAAGAAATTAATTGGTGGACAAAATAAACAGATTCAAAATCATGACAAATCTGCCAAGAAATTATCAGAACTGCATCCCAATCAGAAAGTGCTGATACAAGAAGGTGTTAGTTCCTGGAAACCTGCTATTATAGTCGAGAAGTTTGGACCAAATGACTATCTCCTTAAAACGGAAGATATAGCTAAATACCGTAGAAATAGATATCACATTAGACCTCTGAGGGAACCTCCAGTAAACCCTACCATAAATCATCAGTCAGCGGACAAACCGTTTCTATCAGAAGAAAATCCAAATTCTCAACCCGAACCAGAAGTTCTTGGAAGAAGAAGTTCCATCGAGCACAGAGACTCTAACCTCAGAGCTTCACAAAGTGGACGTATTGTTAGAACTCCTGGAAGATTTAATTTTTGATTTCACTTTGCAAAAAAGGGCATGTTATGTATTCAATGTTTTAGTATCACATCCTGTATGGGATATCAGATATAGATGTCAGACAACTGTCATTGATATCTTGTATGACTTGTACAAAGAAGTATTTAAACTTAAAGCCAGTGAGAAGTACAAAGCCTCTGTTATTTCTGAAATCAATCCAGAGATACTAAACATTATAACAGGCACATGGAATTCATCGGGATCACAGATCGCACCTCTTTACTGAGTACCCCCTGGGACCAGGGGTCAAAGAGATTCAGCTGAGGAAACTGCTGAGTTTCGTCAGGGAAATCGGCATGCCCACCTGATTCTCAGATCACGTGGGCGCACAATGGGCCCAAGTAAAGAGGCCTACGTGCACGGGTTCTCCGGAACCAGCTTATCGAACATAATTTAAAATGTCTTCAGAACAATTTTATAAGTTGTTTTCAGTAGTAATACTCATTTTTATAATCAATAATAATAATATCTTATATGTTTATTCCACAAAGAATACAAAAAGAAAATTTATCTGAGTACAATAACAAGGAGTACGTCAATAAATATATCAAACATGATAGATAAAATACCTAATATTAACGGTCCAGTAAAGTGTAATGAATGAGTCATTTGAAAACTAAATCTTTAAAACTTAGCATTAATCAGAATGCACAAGATAAGTTCAAATAAGTTGAAATTCAATATATCATCCCAGTTATAAATTATCAAAATGCATCGAGCGTGTAGCAATTTTTTTCGATCAGGGCAGTTTTTAGTCTCGATTTGAAGAGATTAGAATTTGGTGCGCTCTTTACATGGTCATCTAGTTCATTGTGGAGTTTTGGTCCATAAATATGGTTCCTTCAGAATTTCACCAGTATTCAAAAAGAAGGACAAACATTCAGTAGAAAACTATAGACCAATAACAGTTCCATCGAGTTTCTCAAAAGTTTTCGAATACGCGTTCTTGAACAGGCTTATTTCTTTCTGTCATGAATTCAATATTTTCTCTAGAAGCCAACATGGATTTCTTAGTAAGAGATCAACCACAACAGCAGTTCATTCATACTATGATGGAATAATCGAATTCATTGAGGCAGGCGAGTGCCCTGTGGGAATCTTTTGTGATCTTAGCAGGGCATTCGACTGCTCCAATCATTCTATATAACTCGAAAAATTGGATAAATATGGTATCAGAGGGCTACCTCTGCAATGGATATTAGATTATTTGAGGTATAGAAAACAGTATGTCACTGTGAACAACAAAAATTCTGAAATAAAGGACATTGATCTTGGTGTGCCTCGGGGCTCAGTTTTGGGCCCAGTATTGTTTATCCTTTTTATTAATGATTTGAGTATTTTATCAGTACCGGCATCATTAACTTTATATGCAGATGATACATCTGTGGCCATATCAGATAAAACCGATCTAGCTTTAACATATAAATGCAACACAGTTCTCTCCAGATTGCACGAATGATATTCTGCAAATCAGCTGTTTCTAAATGTTGGAAAAACAAAATCCATGAGGTTTCATAATCGTCAAAAATTGGGTCAAGATATCACATTCGGCTCAGATGATGCCTCAGCGCAATATGTCTCTAGTAATAGTAACGTTATAACGTTTTTAGGTTTTAAAATTAATTCATGTATAAACTGGGAAAGTCACTGTCAATCACTGATATCAATGATGAATTCACTATTATATCAACTCAGAACCACTAGGAAAGTGTTGGAAATAAATCAGCTGCTTTCACTCTACTATGAACAAGCTGAATGTAGATTGCGATATGGTATATGCCTATGGGGTTTATCTGTACCCTCACAAGATGTTTTTATTGCCCAAAAGCGAGTTTTGCGTTCTCTCGTTGGTATATCAGACCGTACAAGTTGCAGGGATGTCTTCAAGTACCATAGAATTTTAACGCTTCCTTCATTATTCATTTTTGAACCCTCTGTTTACTCATTTGAGAATAGAGGTAGTTTATTCAGTACCATAAAGTCAGACATCAATTTGATACCCGAACAAAAAATTACCTTCATGTACCTTTTAATAAATTTAGCGTTTCATTCAACTCTCCTCCTTCTATGGCACCCAGGGTATTTAATAAACTGCCAAAATATATAAAAGAAAGTAATATTTTCAAAAAACAATTGCGAGAATTTCTACTTGAAAAGTGTCTGTATGGTGTTGAAGAGTTTATGTCGTAGAACCGTAATGTTTTGTTAATATGCTTCTATTCTGAGATGTCGTCATGTTTCTTTCAGAATGTTCTAAGGACAATTCCAATTGAGGTTGATAATTTCCACTTCAAACCTGTGGTTTCAGCTTTTTGGTTTCATCTGAAAACTGAAATTTTGAATTCTGGAATTGTTGTGTGTTTCTATGTGTTTCTATGTGTTTCTATGTTTTTATATTCACCTAGATTTAAGTGTATGACTCTTCCTATGCGATGTTATGTTGTCTACTGGAAAATAAAGATATTATCTTATCTTATCTGGTATAGTGCAAATTTGGAATTAATAAGTCATCATAGCGTGTCGAGTGCTGTTTAGTTGAGGAAGCGAGTTTGGTTTTTCGTATTAAAATGCATAACTTGTGAATATATATACCAGTGACAGTAAGTATTTTCATTTCTTAAAGAAATTTCTGCATGTTCCTCTAGGTGTTTTTGGTTAATTTTTTTTTAAATGAATAACAGATGATCTTGTGCCCCACATGAGAATACCATTCCTCAAATGACAGTGAATATTTGCATAATATAAACTCAGCAAAACCTCTTCACCACATCGTGTCCCCAGTTTATTGCTGAGGGTTTCCATATGAGGAGCCCACGCAAGTCTGTAGTCTTTTGTAGATGAGCAAGATTCAAAATAAAAATCATCATTCTCACAGATGCTGAAACAATCAGGAATATTATTTATCGTAAACTTCATCAAAGCTGTTCTGGATATGTTCAGTTTTATCCGCCACATTATTATTTGTTTATAAAGGTAATGAGTTTTTCAGCATGAGCTGATGCATTTTGTTCCTCAACGAGGAAATGTGTGTCATCTGCATTCGCAACAACATGGGTATTTGAAAGGTTATTGGAAAATTGCATCAAGTCATTGACGTAGATGAGGAACAACAGAGGACCCAGAATAGACCCTTGAGGGACTCCTTGCTCTATGGTAGCTAAATGTGATTTAGTATTATGAATGACTTCTTTTCGGATCATACCTTTCAAATATGATTGCAAGAGTTCCTGAGCAACTCCTCTCACACCATAACGTTCCAATTTTTAACCGACGAAATAAAAAAGGAGGAGGTTCTCTAGTCGACGCGTATATTGTTTTTTTATGTATGACCATGCAACACTTTCCATAGAGCAATTCGATTCCGATGATTCTTTTTTCGTTGGATAAATAGTACTTCGAAGTTGGTCCCATTTGAATTTGAAGAAAAAAATCCATCCCTAAGGGTAGCAAAATGGAGGATATTGATCGTTCATCCTCCGAATTTTGGTCCGTTAACCGATTCTATCACGCATAAATTTGTAGTGGGTTTGCCGATTTGGATGTCATTTTTCCATGAGATAGGGTATTCCTTATAGTTGATCATATTCCAATTTGGTATGAACTGATCCATCCCTATGGGTAGAAACATGGGAGATGATTGATTTTTTACTTGTGAACATTGGCACATATATGTAGTTAACATGGACAGATCCTCCTACATCCGTCACAATGATAACATTCTATGAAAGGATGGAATTATATACAAAGTGATGGAATCAACTAACCGGAACTTTCAGAAATAATTTATATTATATAAGAATAAATAGTTGAAGTAGATAATCATATTATTTAACAGTTAATAGTTGAAGTGGGCTAGGTAAGTAAGTATTTTGCAATTAATCAAAAATTAAGTAGGCAGTAATTAATAGATTTCAGCCACAAAAAATTGAAAAATAAAAACTTTTTAACAAAAAATTAAACCGACGAAAAAATTAACTGAAAAGCAAGAAATAAAATGAACCTCCTTAGTCTTCATGATAGTTGAGCTCCTTAAGTAATGTGAGTATTTAATTTTGAGTCGGCGCCAAACAAAATAGAAATTGAATTAGGTGAAGCGTAAAATGATGGCAGCGAGGTGCCAGCGGCGTTTTGATTACGTCTTCAAAGTAATATAATGATCTTCGACAATTGTTTGTTTGGCGCCGACTCAAAATTAGTTTCTCACATTAGTTTAGGAGCTTAATTATCATTAAGACTGAAAAGGTTTATTTTATTTTTTGCTTTTCAGTTGATTTTTTCGTAGGTTTAATTTTTTGTTTAAAAGTTTTTTAAAAGTAGAAAGTCGTGATTTACGCAGTCAAAGGCTCTAGAGAAGTCAATGAACAATACACAGATATGAAATTCACCATCGAGGGCATTTACAACATGTTCATTGAATTCATGTAGTGCCGACTCTGTGCTCTTACTTTGAGTAAACCCATGTTGTTTCGGTAAGAGGAGTTGATTGGAAACGAAAGAAGACGTCAACTGTTCTTTAAGGTTCAGTTCTAAAAGCTTAGATATTCTTGAGAGCAGTGATTCCTCTGTAGTTTTCATAAACTACAATACTGACTCGCAAACTTGATGTTCAAATCACCACCAAAGATACTGGTGTCACAATTCTCGCACACCAAAGTCAGTAGGCCATGAAAGTATTTCAAAAATGAGTTGAATAAATCTCTAACTTTGTTGAGCTTTTATATCCATCATAACTACCAATACAAAATGCGGAAAAATAGTACAAAAAAATCTCATAAGGAAAGCAGTTATACTAAACTCATATAGCTTTTGAGTTGTTTATTTTGCTATTTATCTGTTTATCTATTTTGTTTTCATCCCTTTATTCTCATTTAGCATGAAGTTACGTTTGTGAAATCGAGTGGATATGAGACGAGTGTCTCGGCTTCATATGATAGTTCACCACTGTTACTGTATAAGCTAGTATAAGTGGTGTTGGTTGCGAAGAGAAGTAATAGCTCCAATTACGAGCATGATACTACCATCATCAACATTTTTCAAGAGGGCGTTAACGATGCTGTCAAAGGGATGTTCACGAGATGTAGATGAGGCAGGTGTAACTCATACAACAAATAACGTGAATGTATATTAGGGTATCTCAGATTGAATATCGAGGATATCTACAAATGTCGATAGACGCAATTTGATACCGACGATCTGTTTATATATTTAGATTCCTTCCAAACTACAATGGGAGAGGCATGCTGAGATATTGTTTAAAGCTTGTTTTTTGTGGAGGAATACTCATTATTGACACTTTTTTTTGGGATTATAACCTTCCACAATCTGAAAACAAAATTAAATGGATCAGGAAATCTATACAAGTTACAGCGCACACCAGATTATTTTGACGTATTGAAAAATATTAAATTAGTCAGTAACTTGTCGTATTCTAGTTTTTGCCTATCACAATAAATTATTGAATTTAAAGATACTTCTCTATATACTCTTGACGTTTCGGAAGCTGTATCCGTTCCCGTTTTCAAAACATATTTTGAATGTAGAATGAAATTTCTCAGTTTTTTGCTGTTTTTCTCGCAGTGTTTCTTTAACGTATTCTTTTTTGACTGATCTATGTAATTTTGTTTTGCTAAGATAGTTTTACTTCAGAAAAAAAAAATAATGTTGGAACAATGAAATCAAAATACTGAAAAACGAAAATTAGATTATACACAGGTTGTCCATATTACAATAATATTTCCATTTGTTCGAAAACAGAAACCGACAGATTCCTGTTTGAATATAAAAACTGCATAAAAACAAAAACAAAATCCTTTTGACTGAAAGAGGAAAACACGATCATGCAAAGATTAACGAAGCCCGGAGTGAACAGTACTACAGCAGATATGTATTATCATCGAATGGAATACTCTTGCAAAATGAGTCCAAGAAAATATTTTCGTGAGTATACGAAACATATTGATCCTTTCAAAGATATAATCTTTAAAGAAGCAAAGGCGGCACACGATCTTGCAAAGACTAACCCATAGTTATTTTCACGAAGCCCGTAGTGAACAGCCCGTACAACAGATAATATGTACTATTATCAAATGGTTTATTTTGTGCCATTTGTTTATATTTTTTCATTCATTCAAAGAATGACTACAGGGTGTTTCATAATTGAATGCTGATCCTTAAGGACGATAATTCCTGGATGATTTTGAAAAACATTCTTCATATTAACATAGGTCTGCGACCTTTTTATTTCTGAGATACAGGATGTTGAAATTTAACAAAAAAAATTCAGTTCTTTCCCAATATCTCTGAAAACGCTCTGGCCTTTCAATTCAATTTCAATACATGCGAAGTACGCATGAAAATACAATGTTTCCATAATGAAAGATTTCTTAATTTTCATCAGGGGCGTCCCTGTTAACATGCCCTGCCATATTTTCATCAAAATAATGATACGCCACTGTATTTTCCCATATTAATATTATTTCTTCTCATAAAAATGGTGTTCTGCTTTTTTTTCGTCCGGCGAACGGCTTTTGAGTTAGAAAATAAAATGCATTCATTTGCTCGTCCCTATACGAAATCAGCCGTTGAAGAGTAGTAGGATTATCGTGTGGGCTAGTATGCTAATAACACATTTCGTTGTTTTCAACATAAACAATTTTGACACTTCTTCAGCTAGATACGTGATATAACGTTATAATAACTTGTTTATTAAAAAAAAACATGGTAAATTTTACAAATACCAAATTAGCAGACATGCATTACTTATATGGGCTTGCTGACAGGAACGCATATGAAGCCAGACGACTGTATCAAGAGCGCTTCCCAAATAGAATGGTTCCTGATGCTCGAACGATTTCAAGCACCCACAGAAGGTTATGTGAAACTAGAAGTTTTGAGCCAAATCATCACTTGAAAGGAGCACATTGGACATCAATTGAGGTAGTTGTTTTAAATACAATTGACAAAAATCCTGGAATAAGTACGAGGCAAGTTGCCAATAATTTGAATATCGCTCATATTCTAGTATGGAGGATTCTGCATGATTATTTATTATATCCCTATCACATTCAACGGGTTCAGGCTCTACTCCCTCGAGACTTTCCATCACGAGTGAATTTCTGCCAATGGTTTCTCCAAAAAGTTACCTCCTTTATTTGAGAGGGAAATTTTATTCACGGACGAAGATAGTTTTACTAAAACAGGATCAGAAATTTTTATAATAATCATTTTTGGGCCGAGGAGAATCCGCATGCAATCTTGGAATCTCATCACCAGGAGCAGTTCTCATTAAATGTCCGGGCTGGAATCATTGGAGATTACCCAATTGGACCTTTTTTACCACGCAGATTAAATGGACATAATTATCGCCGATTTCTTGAAGATAATTTGCCAATTCTGTTGGAAGATGTTCCTATTTTAATGCGAAATCGCATGTGGTTCATGCATGATGGTGCACCTGCCCATTTGAGTGCTCTGGCACGCGAATATTCAAACAAAAACTTTCATAATCGCTGGATAGGTCATGGGGGAACAGAGTCATGGCCAGCTAGATCCCCAGACTCAAACAGTCTTGAATATTTTATTAAAGGAAATCTTGAGACTTTGGTGTACAGTTAACCAATTCTAACTGAGGGAGAATTGCGAAACCGCGTAATAGTTTCCTGTGAAGCAATAAGGAATACTCCAGGAATTTTCCAAAGGGTACTACTATTTTATTTTCTAAATCGAAAACCGCTTGCCTGGAGAAAAAAAGGCAGGACACCATTTTGATGGAAAGATAGAGGATAATTACAAGAATAATATTTATTTGGAAAAGAGACATTATTTTGATCAAAAATATGACAGGGCATGTTAACATGGATGCCACTGATGAAAATCAAGGAATCCTTTATCATGGGAAAAGCCAAAGCACTTTCAGAGATATTGGGGAAGAACTGATTTTTTTGTTAAATTTAAACATCCTGTATCTCAGAAATAAAGCGGTTGCGGACCTATGTTCATATGAAGAATTTTTCTTAAAATCATCCAAGGATAATCGCCCTTCAGGATCAGCATTAAACTATGAAACACCCGTATAGTGATGTTGTAATGTTATCCACTTCATGATTGATACAATTATTACAACTATCATTTTGTGGTCCACAAGCACACTAGTGTATCAGTACAAAGTAGACAAAAACAAATATGGAGAACGGAAAATAAATTAACGAAAAAAAATTATTGAATACACACAGGAAATGTACCGGGTTATTCACTTCAAATTACCCACCCGTTATCATCGTTATTATTGCCTATAGAAAAAAAAAATGTAAAAGTTGTGTGGTTATGACTTAATTTTGATAAAATGCTCTCAAAAATACAGTAGCGTGCAGATTTCAGGGGATAATTTTTTTAAATGAGATACCCTGTATGTTACTGAATTTTTGAAATGATATTTTTTTCAAGAATTCAATAATATACCATATGTTACCAATATCTTATACCGTTTTTGAGTTATTGAACGTCGAATAACTTAGACTAGTTGTTACTGTGAAGTTAACATTTTTTAAGTAAGCTATGGAAATGACAACTAAATTATGTTTGTTTAGTGACATTTCTTTGATGGAATAATCAAAATGGTTTACAGTGAGGAAGAAAAATTCAAAAATATCCAAATATTGATACAAAAATAGACAGAATTTCATTTAGGAAATTTAAATAACATAACTCATGAAAGATGTTCGATGTATCCACCATTATTGTCAATGCATAATTCATAACACCTTCTTATATTTATAAGTGCATTAGAAATTGTTTCATCATTGACATTCAGATTCTCTATTTCAAGTCGAATGGTGTCTTTAATAAGTTGAATATTAATATTATTAACAATGTTTTTCAGAAATCCACAGAAAATTGAATCCATAGGGGTCCGACAGTAAGGACACTATGCGGGGTTGCATCATCTTGCATCCAAATCATACTGGCCAGTGCGGCTTCCGAAAAATGCTGTAAAATAATATTTTATATTTCTGGAATGAATATTTCTTGATAGGTAACTCTTGTCAATATATAATCATACAATTTGGGTCCAACAATTGTATTTCTAAAAATTAGTAATCAGTTGGTAATCGGTGCGTGATCAGTTTTTAAGGAACTGCTTGCAGCCACTTTAGTGTCTAGTTACCGAGTTTCGGGAAGTAATTAGATAGTTTTTTTTACAAGTGTCTCGTTGAATGATTTCAAGATGAACCAGCATATATTGAATGTGAATTTTGTGGCAGAGGTAGAGAAGACGCCTCTACTATACAGGGTGAGTAGAAGTACTTTGACAAACTTCAGGAGGTGATTCCTCACAATATTCTAATATGAATTGTTCGAATAAAGATATGTCCGGAAACACTTCGTTTCCAAGATACAGGGTGAAGTTTTATTTTTATTTTCGTTTTTTTTAAATAACTTTCGAAATACTGACCTTAATCAAACGAAAATTGGTATTGAGATGTTTTTCGAGGTGTTGAATTCGAACCTGATGTTAGTATTGCTCTTACTCGTAGGGGGCGCCACCTACACGTCTTTTCTTTTTTGAAGATTCATAACTTTTTTGAGCGTACTTCTAGCACATTTTTCAGTGAAAAAATAAATTCCTCTATCATATCAACGTAAAAAAGCTAACGCTATAAGCAATCGTTTTCTAGATATTTGTACTTGAAAGTTCAAAGTCGATTACTTGATAATCGATGCGTGTTGAAGTTATTACCATTATTTTGCATTTTACACAAGAATGCTTAGGAAATGAATTTGACGTTTAAGGTAGTAGTTTTGGTAATTACATATTATGTGACAGTTAAACGTTTTGTTGTTTTGTTGAAGTTTCTGGAAGTTTTAAAACACTAATTTTGAAAACATGGATTATTTAAACAATAAGGCTCATTTAGCCGATATGCATTTCGTTTATGGCCTTGCGGATGGCAATGCGCGCGAAGCAAGACGTTTTTTCCAGGAGCGATTTCCTAATCGAGTACTGCCTTCAGCTCCAACATCTACCAGTCTCCACCGTCGTTTGGCAGAAACAGGTAGCTTTAGGAGGGCAGCTGATATTATTGGAAGACCACGAGCAGTCCGAACCCCAGAAGTGGAAGTAGCTGTTTTGAACGCTCTCGAGGAGAATCCAGAAACAAGTACAAGAATAATTGCTGAAGCTCTCAATTCTACTCAGTCCACAGTTTGTACAATTATCCACGATCAACAATTTTATCCATACCATATCCAAAGGGTACAAGCTCTTTTGCCACGAGACTTTCCCCAACGCATTACTGTGTGTCAGTGGTTTTTGAGAAAATTGGCTGGAAATCCTCAATTTTTAAGATATGCACTCTTCACGGACGAGGCAAACTTCTCCCGGAATGCTATCACAAACTTTCATAACAACCATGAAATATCCGCACGCAGTAAGTGAAATATATTTTCAGTATCAATTTTCTGTAAATGTATGGGCGGCAATAATTGATAATTACTTGATAGGTCCCTTCTTTCTTCCGTTCCGACTGAATGGCGCAACTTACAGAGACTTTTTAGAAAATAAATTGCCGGGACTACTCCAGATTGTACCATTAGAAATTCGTATCCGCATGTGGTTTATGCATGATGGGGCTCCGGCCCATTTTAGCGTTATAGCCAGGGAATTCATCAACACTGTCTATCCAAATCGATGGATCGGTAGGGTTGTAGAAGAACCTAACCAGGCGTGGGCAACAAGGTCCCCAGATCTAAACCCGCTAGATTTTTATTTTTGGGGACATTTGAAGTCACTAGTTTATAAAATTCCAGTAGCGAACGAGGAAGAGCTAAAAACCGAATAGTAGACGCCTGTGAAACAATAAGAAACACACCAATAATTTTTGAGCGGGTACGAGAATCAATGACTAGAACACTGAATCCCTGTATCTTCGCTGAAGGTGGACCCTTTGAACAATGTTTTCGAATACAATTTAGTTTCTTTCATTTTATTTTATTCTACATATTCAAAATTTCTTGAAATAAAATGTTGATATTTCTTGCAAATTTTATTAAAACAAATACAAATTTTGCACCCTTGATACAAAAATAAATAGTTCGAACGATTAAAAATGAATTGAAACCACTTAAAGGTCAAATTCATTTCCTTAGCATTCTTGTGAAAAATGCAAAATAATGGTAATAACTTCAACACGCATCAAATGATCGACTTGAAATTTTTGAGTCCAAATATCTAGAAAACGGTTGCTTATAGCGACTTGCAACAGGGGTAGCTTTTTTACGTAGATATGATGGAGAAATTGATTTTTTTCACAGAAAAATGTGCTAGAAGTAAGCTCAAAAAACATCTGGTTCGAATTCGACACCTCAAAAAACTTCTCAATACCAATTTCCGTTTAATTAAGATCAGTATTTCGAAAGTTATTTAAAAAAAATGAATATAAAAATAAAACTTCAACACCCTGTATCTTGGAAACGAAGCGTTTCCGGACATATATTTATTTTGGACAATTCAAATTAGAATATTGTGAGGAATCACCTCCGGAAGTTTGTCAAAGTATTTCTGACTCACCCTGTATAACTACATGCTTTCCGAGTACTCCCGGAAAGATATTTAGGAGAAAGCCTGGTCCGAGGTAGCAAGGGAATGTGATATAACAGGTAAGTACGTGTGTATCGTTTGAAGCAATATTTATTGCGTTATCAGATATACGATGAATGATATATAGGCCAAATAAAAGCAATATTAATAATACTATGCAATAGCTATAGAGTAGTTTCGTGTGCGAAACCCGGTTACTAACTAGTTAGCGATTAATTCAAATTTCCGTCACAAACCAGTACTGGTTTCTAATGAGTAGCTCCGTGTGCGGAGGGACTAACAGTTTTTTTTAACTGTTTTCTTTATTTGTTTTACCAATCTTTTTATATTGTCCTTTGTTTCCCACGACCTTCGATTTTTCCTATTGAAAACTCCTGCCGTAGAAAAGGATGATTCATCAATCCATAATATTTCAGTTGAATAATCGGGATGTTCATTCAAATTTTGAATCATCTGTTGACAAAATTCCAGCCTTTTCCTCTTATGAGTCTCTGTTGTACGGGTATAATTTTATATGGTTTGTAGTTGTTATTTTTCAAAGTACGTTTGATTTTGAGAAAACTCACCTAATTGATCGGCTACATTTTTTAAACTACATTAAGAATTTTCCACAAAATAATACAATGTTTCAAAAAAGTCTATTCGCGAATCAATTTGGATGGGCTTACCTTCGAAATGAAGCATTATATCTAGCTGTTCTTCCTGGTTTTCTTGAACGATACGTTTTTTTTATTGAAACTGAAGGTATGATTCACCTTTTGATAATTATATTTGAATGTATTTTCTGATGGTGTTGGACGTTTTGGATATTACACCCTATATGCACTTTTTGCTGCACGTTTATTTTCAACACACCCTTATTACCAACTGAGCACGAGGTGTTCCTATCCAAAAAAAAACGACTCGATTTCAAAAAAAAATATTCTCAAAAGTTTATTAGTCTGCTCAATGAGGTAAATTGGAATACACTTTTTTCTGTCACGGATGTTAATGACGCTTGCTTTCGTTTCAACGAAATTATCCAGAACATCATCAGAGAGTGTACTCCTCTAAAGAGTATCCAATCTGGTTCTCCGCATCAATAATTCGTCAGCTAAAAGTGGAAAATCATTATCTGAAGATGTATAGGCGAAACAGGTATTTATATTACACAAGATGTTTGCCAGACGCACAGTCAAAAATGAAATAGACGTAGCACATAAAATGTTTATTGAAAATTCTGAAAATTCCCTCAGACAAGATTCTAAAGCTTTCTGGAACTTCATAAATTCCATAAAGAATGAATCTCGCATACCCGGTCGAATGAAATATGAAAACAAATCCTTTGCCACAGCGAAATCAGTCATGGATGCATTTGCAAAATATTTTGAAAATGTCTATCTTCCCTCGAGCAATGACAACATTAACAGTAACTCATGCAATAACCCCAGCCAGTATTATACCTTAACATCAACTCCCGAGCTCAAATCCTACTGGCGGGAAATAAATTGAAAAACAAATTAACATGCGGTCTAGACAATATCCCAGCTAAGCTCGTAAAAGACCACATATAACTATTTATCACCCCGCTTTTATTTATTTTCAATATGATCATAAAAACCAAACAATTTCCAAACTTATGGATCTGTCCGATATGTAAATCCCGAGTGGCTAACGAAGTAACAAACTACCGATCTGTCAATTATATCAGTCTTCTCAAAATTAATGGAGATTATACTCTCGGAGACGATATACGAACACGTTCAAGGTCGATCTCGGAATTTCAACACGGATTTGTCAAATGTCGGAGCACTGCAACAAACCTGTGCACATTCACTCAATTCGTTTCTAGTGCACTCGATATCAAAAAACAGGTTGACGTGATCTACACGGATTTCTGAAAAGCTTTCGACCGTGTTTCTCATCAACAGCTGTTAAATCAATTACCAACTTTTGGAAAATCACAATCAATCAGATAATTACTAAATTCATATTTGCTAGACATGCGTTTATCCGTTGAAAACGAGGGCGTGAAATCGTATAGTTTTTCAGCAGCTTCAAGAGCTCCGCAAGGATCGAATTCAGGTCCACTGTTATTCCTCCTATTTGTTAATGATGTCTGCTCGTCTATACAATCACATAAATTACTATACGCGGATGACATGAAGATATTCAGAATTCTTGATGATGAATCGGATTGCCTATCTCCACAAAACGACATCAATGCACTCAATATTTGGTGTGCAGGAAACAAACTAACTCTCAATAATAGAAAGTGCAAGGTCATGACGTACACCAGAAGAACGAATCCAATAGAATATTCAGTCACTCAGTTCAAAGATCAAGGAATATTGTTCGACAGCAAACTCACATTTTCATTTCACATTGATACTATCGTATCCAAGTCAACTAAATCGTTGGGATTTCTGATGTGCAATTGCATATAAAATCGCTAGATGCTCTAGAAGCTGTTTATAATTCCCTCGTGAAGAGTAAACTCAGTTATTGTAGTTCAGTGTGGAATCCGAACCGTGAAAGATTCATCGCTGCCATTGAAAGAGTACAGAAGAAATTTCTCAGTTATTATTTGAAAAGAACACGGAGTGTATCCCATCATAGGTTATACAATTTTGACCTCTTTCTCAATGAATTTAAGTTTGAGTCTCTTTCCAAAATTAGGAGAATTAGTGATCTCACATGCATTTATAAAATCATTCACAACCTTATCGACTCCAACACGCTACTGTAATTCATGATATACCAAACTCTTTCACCACTTTCACTCTCCCATTAACACAATGTGTAGACAAGCTGATGATTTATGTAATGTAGACATATTTTTCTTGAACATCAGTCAATTTATAAGGCATTTACATGTGACACTACCTAATTAACTGACTTACTATTAGTATGCATTATGTTTTTCCTGTAATTGGGTTCAACATGCTGCATGTAATAAATAAATAAATAAATACATATGGTTAAGCGCAACATGGTCCAAAATTGTTGTCGCCTCATTTCTGACTGGCGGTTCAAATTTCCGTTTTCCAATTGCTACTGATCCCTTCCCGAATTTTGTAACCAATTCAGACACATACTGCCGCGACACAGTCCTTGAACCGTTCAGCAGCTCTTTTCGCACATCTATTGTTTTCATAATACAGTTCAATCAACTCGACCATCTCTGCAACTGAGTACACCCTTGTTTCTTTCTAGTTAAGTAAAATACCACACACAAATGGAAATCACTTTTAGTAATCGACTGAGACACATGTTCTATCTGTTTGTTCTATTGTATTGAAGTATCCCACTATAAAAGGTAAGGTCCCCGTGATTTTAACTCGTACAAGTTTTCATTAACTTCTGAGGGTTGTTCAAACAACTAAGAAAGCGGTAAAAAACATTTTTTTACAAAAACAATTTCTATCGGTACTGAGGCAAAAATGATCAAAACTATTCACAGTATCATAGCAAACAAATGATAGAATGCAAAATATTGCAGGGACGTACAACAATTCGTAGCTCTTAAATATACGGGTTTATTAAAAAAAATCACAAACGCTTCATCTCAACTTTGAAATCTGTACACCGTTAAAGAATTTAACGGGCTTTCAAACGATGTGCCACTAGACCCTTATTCCCTATTCAAATTTAAGGGGTGGTTCACAAAATGTAGCCCTCGAAACTAAAATCGACCTGTCCGAGCGTTTTTCCACAAACTACGATATCATAACCCAAAACCCCCATATCACGTTGTCGATGGACCACCCTGTATACAATTTCCAGTTAGTCGTAGGAAAAATAATTTTCTTCCCCATATTCAATAAGTCAGGATTGAAACATATGGAGTCAGTTCATGACAAAAAATAATAATTCCAGTTTCTTCTTGGATTATTTCATCGGCGATAATCCAATCACCATCATAAATTTTGATCATTTATGGAGCATACTGTACTTATGAGCGCAAAGTCCTCCGATATGAAAATTGAAGCCACTTCGGTAGGCACGCTAATATGATTTCCGAAAAACCTCCCGGCAAAACTCGTAGAAGAAATGCAAATCATTGATGGATCATCCATGCATATATCCATTAACGTGAGCGTAGAGCGATAATCGAATTCAGAAAATTGACGGGAAATATTCCAGGGATGCCACCGATAATGCATTATCTTTCATATTTCTCTTTGGTTATTCACATTTTTCAGTCGATTTCTGAGTAGTTGAGTATTGAGTATCGATAAGGAAATGAATGGAATCTGAGGAACTTGAATGTTTGACTGCTGTTTATCATTTCACAATCGTGTGGACTTTATGATTAATTTTCTTATTGTTCAACATGGGATATTATGAATGATATAAATTTAAAAGCGGTCATATTCAAGTTGAGTGTTGAATTAGATGTTAAATGGATGCATCAGAGTCTTTCATATATATATATAATATTATATATATATATATATATATATATATATATATATATATATATATATACCTCATGATTCTCCAAGGTGGCTCACCCCTATAACTTTTTAACTTTTTCATTATTGAAGATAGAAAAACAAAATTTGGGGGTCGTGTGTAGTTCAATTCACATTTTTTGACATATTTACTTGCGTTGCCGTACTTCCGGTTTGAACGGATATGACCCCAACTTTCGATTTTCAAATGGGACATCCTAAATATTTTCACTTATTTCGATCGAGAATGATATTCTGAATCCAAAAACACCTCACTTGTCAATATTTGACAAATGAGGTCATTTTCATTCCAATTTTTTTTAAATCTAGAATGCCATGGATCGTGTAAATCGCTTCATTCTTGATCAAGTACCATGGGAACATACGACTTTGAGGCTTATGACTTCACAGTCGTATCAAGAATTATTTTAATGTCGCAAATTAGTCCATTAAGGTTCTAAATTTTCAAAATGACCTTCTCCTTGATCACGGCAAAGTTCAACTTTTTCAATTGTTGGGCGCACCACATTGATTAGCTGTTCCGCAGTGATGTTCTGGAATGCCACCCTTACTTTATACTCGAGTTCTCCACGAGTAGCTGATGCTGTGTTATACACCTGATTGTTCCCCAGAGAAAAAATCTAGCGTAGTAAGATCTGATGATCTAGAATATGAAAAAGAAATAATACATTATGAAAAAATATGACAACTTAAGAATGTACCTCGCAGGCCACTGGATAGGTCCATAAGTGCCAATCCACTTTCCTGGAAAAGTGTCATTCAGATGTTATGTTCTCTTACGATTCGAAAATTTTGAGGTGGCGCTCCATCCTGTTGAAAATAGATATCAACTTGGTTAGCCAGTGGCAAAACTTCAATGATATCATTAATATGATTTCTAAGGAACTGTAGATATCTTTCCGCAGTAAGTTGTCCGTCGAAAATTATTGGCCCCAAAAGTTTTCCACCGATAATACCCATCCAGCAATTGAAACCAAATCGCTCTTGGAAATTTACTCCTTGCATATTTCCTTCTTGCATCAGAAGTAAATTTGTTTGAGACCAGTACCTTTTATTATTCCGATTGAACAGACCCAAGTTGGTGAATCGAGTTCCATCTGAATAAATAATAAGTTAATCTTCGATTGTGGTCGTTATCGTAAAGATGTTGGTGTAGTTGGTACTTGAATGATCGATAATTATATTTGTGAAGAATTCTCCAAACGGAGGAATAACTTATCAGAAACAATTTGGTGAATTGACGCCGTACAATTCACTTCAACATAAGCCAACACGTCTACTCCTTTTTCTTCACTGACGATGAAGTTATTGGCATTTTCTTCTGTTTCATTTCGCATTTTCCTCTCCAGTTTTGGAAAATAATGCCGAGTGGGATGGCGACGATAAGGGAATCTCTGAGCCTAAATTCGAGCTGCATTGTTGCAGTTGCATTCTTTTTTGCTTTTCCGTAAATCAGCAACATGTCAATTTTCTCGTTTCTAGTATAATTTTCCATATCAAATTATAAACTACGCAACAAATAATTTTTTTAAAGTGACAGCATATAGCCTATTTGTTTAGGTAGTCCTAGCAACAGCTTCAATTGTTTGTTACGGATAAGTAGAATAACAGGACTTAGTGCATAAGTATACAGAATACATATTATTTGTTATTGGGTATGATTGCTTCTTGCAATTATTCAGAAAAATGGGGAAAATAAAGTGAAAGTGTGTGATATCAAATTATTCGTTAGAAAATAATCTTCCACAAAAAGCCGACGCCACCCCCTTTCCATTTGGAAAAATCAAGTTAACTGAAAAAATTTATATTTGCGACTTTTAAATAATTCTAAAAACGACTGTGGATTCATAAGCCTCAAAGTCGTATTTTTCCCATGTTACTTGATCAAGAATGAAGCGATTTCCACGATCCATGGCATTTCAGATCGAAAAATGAAAATTGGGATAAAAATGACTTTATTTGTCAAATATTGACAAATGAGGTGTTGTTGGATTCATAATGTCATTCTCGATCGAAATAAGTAAAGATATATAGGATGTCCCATTTAAAAATAGAAAGTTGGGGTCATTTCCAGTCAAACCGGAAGTACGGCAAAGCAAGTAAATATATCAAAGAATGTAAATTGAACTATAAAACACAACCCCCAAATTTAGTTTTTCTATCTTCAATAACAAAAAAGTTAAAAGATCTGAAGTAAACAGCCTGCCAATTAATAGTAAAGTTGGTAAGTATAAATTTTGAATTTAATATTTTTCGTTGGTACACACCTCAATGATGGTTTCTTCAACAATCATTCTTTGCCCTAATACATTCGAAAAAATAACACATTTTTCAATGTAAGGTATACTTCGGGAGACAGGCCAAATGTCTTTGTTTCCCTTTTCATAATTTCATCACTTCACTCATTGCGGATTGCGACCTCTCATTTTTCGTCTTTTGGAAAATGTTTACTCAGTTTATCAATGGGTTAGTCAGTTTTTCAATCGAAAATAGAATAGAATTACCATTGTCCTTATGAAAAGTGAACATTCGCTTTCCAAAAAAAGGTTCAATTCACAATCACTGGCTGTGAGATATCGCAATGAATTGAAATTCAATCATACATTTTGATTTATTTCCTGAATTTTTCGTATTGAGATTTTATGACTACATTTTTTTATTTTTTGCAATTAAGTTTGGCAAATTCAACAGGTGCAAATAAGGTCTGGCGCGGTAAATTGAAAAGGTAGATTTCAGAATTTAATTTTATTGATTCTGAAATTGCAATCAATCAAGCTAACGAATCAGGTGTCAGAAAAAATTTAACATTTTTAATGAAACTGAAAACATAATTTTTGTTTTCGTATGAGCCTTGAACTTTTCGAACAAGAGTGGGAGAAGGAATCTGATCTCCATAAATACTTCCTAATATTCCTATGTAATCTGACTCAAATCAAAAGAAAGAAGTATAAACAGCACATAAGGGTATAGACAGTTATAACCTGCACACAAGGATATGGAAAGTACTAACTTTGGATTTGATCTTGAAATCACATGTTAAAATATAATGATTTGTTTGTTGGCGAAAAAAAAACTCAAATAGTATCCGATCGATACGAAAGGATGAACCTCATATGGAAGGATCATACAGGATGAAATCAAATGGTAATTTACAGCGATTTCTCATTTGTGTGTACATGCAGATGAATGTTATGGAGCTCACGAAGCTCTAACAGAAGACCTATGGAGTTGGAGCACCTGTAAGTGGCGCCGCAGTGGCGGAATCTGGCGGATGGGTCCACATAGTGCAATTTATCTGCATTTGCCCCTTTAATGAATAGAGTGTTTCTGAAGTTCAACAGTTTAAATGTTCTTGTTACAAACGTGGAAACTGCAGTTGCATTGTGATTCGACCTATTTAATCTTCGAATTAAACTGACCCCGGTTTCGGAAATTGCGAAAGTAATGAATAAAAAGCAGATTTGGACGAATCGTCTACGAAGCGCGCAAGGCTGATACGTTTCCGTACAAGGTGTTGGATATTTAGAAACACCACACTGTAGATTACTCAGTTAAGATGTTGTTACCAAGTTTAAGAAGGGCTACTGGGTGTGAATAATTTATAAAAACTCACTGGCGTTTTTTATCGGGCTGCAGATAAATATCGTCCTCCCAATATATATATATATATATATATATATATATATATGTTATGAATTCTTAGAGAGCTGGAATCGATCAAATTATGTACCTCGCCAATCTAGTTGAGAATACTATGCAAATAATTTAAGCACTTATGAAAACAAACAAACTATATTGAAATAAAATAAAAAGATGACTTCGCTACAACAAATACAAACTGTATGGTATAATATTCTTATCCATACGACTTGAATACTTCCATAGTACTAAATACATACTTCAAAAATATAATCAAATCTGTATAATTATTGTTTCACAGCTCACAGTAAGTTGTATGATTTTTTTTAGGCCCTGTATAGAGAATCTAAGATTTCAAGAATCTAACAATTTCAAAATGACTTTGAGATGAACTACAATTTTTCTATAATATATAATCTGTTAAAATCAGTCACAAAATGAATTCACCTTTTTCCAACCACACTGTGTATAATATCAAATATTTTATTAATTCAACAATCTAAAAAAAATAAGGAAATCATGGTGAATGAACAAGTATCATTCCCGAATCAATTATAAGACAGTTCTACCATTTATTATCTTCAATTGCTTACACATACTTGACAATGATATCTTAACTCTACTAATGGAGAAAATGAAACAATAATGAAAAAAATTAATATTGGTTGAATGGGCACGTATCTTTCAACAAACACTGAATGAATGATTCATAAAATTTGGTAATTCTTCACACATACTAGATATAAAATCAATTTGATTCAATAATGAACTGCGAAATATTTCTAGGCATAGATTCGCATTTCAACAATGGATCAAAATCTTGCGGAATGTATTTCGCAGTGATATAACCCTAGTTTCCATTTATAATACAGATAACTGGAGATAACATCGAGTAGTTGAAAAGTCAAGGCTAATTCAATTTATGTTTTGAAAATAATACTCAAATAATAAATTGAAATTTCATATAAAAATTTTTCACTTTGGATAGAGATTTTGTAGAAGATAGAAAAAATGCCATAATAGTCGAAATGGATTCAATATGCCGAATTAACAAATTATAGCTCACCAATTCACAGTTGATGGTTCACACACACAATCTCAATCGGATTCTAAATTTCTGATTATTCATTAATAATTTCTTTTCTGTTTATTTAGTAATTAAAATAGCGCACTGCTTCTCAATCCATTTCAATCATTCATATTGGGAGTTGAGACTTAATTTCAATTCAACTACATACTTCGCGTTGTGAACGAAGACTTGACTCAGTGGAATCGAGTGAACTGACTGAGTTTGGCAGCTTGTATGAGAGAGGGTTGTATAAATGTATGGCCTTTTATATTTTTTTGATGACGCCTACCGCGCTAGTTTCAATTCTGTGTCCCATAAAGAAAGGTTGGATGGAGGTTTGTTTAAGTCTTTAGTGGTTAATGAGATTTTGATGTTTTCGAATCATAGTTAGACTCTGGGGAAGATTAAAGAACCCCAATTCATCAGTTGTTTATATAGGGTTAAAACACGTGGAAATAATCATTTTCACCCAGCTGGGTTTAATTTTTAGAATCTTCTTTGTTCGCGAGGTAAGTAATTGCCCTTAAGCGGAAATCGTCCAAATGTTCTTGATTTTTACACCGTCATGAATTTGGTAGTTAATGTATGTATTTTCTGAAAAAATCACTTTCACACGCAAGCAATTCTCTTAAGTACTGACCGTTTGGACTCCATGAAGAACCTTCTTTATTAGTTCTGTTACTTAATGGATTTTTTCTTACCCACCATCTGCTAGCTATTTCCCGTCTGTATTTTAGTGGTAAAAAATGGATTATCATTCAAAATAACTGTTCATGTTCGAGTTGGCCATTTCTTTCCATATAAATTTGTTATGTTTAAATATGAATATTCACGGGGCATAACAAGGCTACATCAAAGTGATACGTGATTTGCCTGTTATCGTACTGTTTGCATGTAATTAATTTTACCATTGCAAGCCCATTGTTTTCCAGAATCAGTCTGTGAAAAATCAGCAGCATTGGTACGAGCGGGTAACGTGTGTTAGGTGCGGGAAATAAAAAAATTGATTATTCCAGCATACATGCGGAAGTGATTAGCCAAGCAGAAGCGACAACAAATCAGTACCCTGTTGAATAAGAAGTGAATAAATATTTTCACAAACAATTTATTAAACTCAATGACCGTGTGATACGTGAGTCGCCTGTCATCATACTGTTTACATGTAATTTATTGTCAAGTTGAAAGGTGTTATTCGTGATGGAGCAAGTACGGGGTTTTTACCATTGCAAGCCACATTTTTTTCAGAATTAGTCTGTGAAAAAATCGGTAGCAATAGTGTGATCGGGTAACCTATGTTAGGTGCGGGAAGTAAAAACAAAAATTATTCCAGCATACATGCGAAAGTGATTAGCTAAGCAGCAGCGACAACAAATCAATACTCTGTGAAGTGAATAAATATTTTCACAAACAATTCATGAAATTTGATGAAAACTTACATGTCTAATGTTGCAGTAAATCATACGAATGAAAAACTATCGGAGAAATATAAATAAATATGAAAGAAATATAAATAAATATATTAAAAATATATTTTTTTACATACATACATTTTCACATATTTTTCATATTGATCGTTTCCTGTCAGAATTAACAGAAAAATCATTCCAAATATGTATTACATGAATAAATATATGTTTCATCCATGTTTTTCAGATGACTGTAATCATTAGTATGAAAAAAATTAATCGTTTATATCAATGTGAAAATACATTCCAATACATTAATGTCACCGAGTCTTTCAACCCGACTATGCACAAAGAAATTATGAATTGACTTTGAGAATTTCCAAGTATATACCGTACAAAGTAAATATCAATACTGCATTTATTGCAATTTGTCAATAATTTTCAACGAAAAAGTAATACCAGTTGTTAATTAGTGTACAATTATAACGGACTTTTCACTCACTTCTTCTCTTTGGTCACGTTTATAGATCACGGTAGGCAAAACCATAAAATTTTGTATTCAGGGGTGCATTTCAAGGCGTGTTTGTGCACCCTACAATACAGCAGTGGTGAAAACTTTTTTTTAATTCCTCCACGTCATTTACATTTGATTCGAAGTTATTTGCGGCCGACTCGTTCGTTGTCATTCATTCATTATACGCGCACTTTCGGGACTGGGCCTCTCTTTGAAACGAAGCTTTCACCTGCCGAATCACAACACAAATGCCGTTTTGAAGTTTTCGACCGGAAAATTCAAACTGTCACATATTGTGGAAATCCTTTCTATCACAGCGGTAAATGGGGATAAGTTATACTGTCTGGACCAGTTTCTCCGATTCTGCCACT
This sequence comes from Gonioctena quinquepunctata, assembly GCA_018342105.1. NCBI lineage: Eukaryota > Metazoa > Arthropoda > Insecta > Coleoptera > Chrysomelidae > Gonioctena > Gonioctena quinquepunctata. The sequence continues at coordinate 137,800 of JAFIRS010002135.1, forward strand.
GCGGCGCTGCACGCTAAACTCCATAGTTTGCTGATATCGGTATAAAAATTGAAGATTAAGATTTTTTTTTTCATTCTCTCAACAGCCGTCATTTTAAAATTGAGGTCGTGAAGTAGTGACTTCCCCAATAGAAAAACACCTCGAACTACGTTTCCGTGGATTGATCAGATAATATACCCCAATTTGCACATTTCCAGGAAAAAAATGTTTGCATTAATATTTTGATGATTTATGTGCGATAAAATCCCCGCCATTTTTATGAAAAATTGTTCAGCGCTACCTGAAATTTGTTCATCATGATTATATCACATTTCAATAAACGCAAAACTATGTTCGAATTCGAAAGAGTTCCAATATCTCAATCATACTATCTTTCAACCTTCGAACTTGGATTGAGAATCACAATCACACTTAACTTTGCTATTTTGTAGCGGATATTTCGGTTCATTCAGAAATATGCAAAAATATATATGATATCCAGTTCAGAAAGTGATGTTTGACTTGCCACACGGAACGTATCAACTAGTTGTTACAAAGTGAATTACCTGATTAATAAAGGCCTAGCAGATGATTGGACTCGGTCTGCTCTCCTTGTCTGCATTTTTTTCAGTTCATACTCGTCCGTATTATGATATGAAAACTCACTCTACGTACCTGAAACAAGTAAAATACTTTGGATAAGATGGGAAAATGGACATTTTACATTAAAAAAACAAAGGGTGTACAATTCTATTGAAATCGCCTGTCCACCTGACCATTGTACATGGATTTTTCCATTTCTAAAAAAAATTATTCAATTCGTATTTTCTCTTGTGAAAACGAATTTTCAATTCAATTTTCTAATGTGAAATGTATTTCAATTGCCTGTTAATAGCTGATTCCCAATGATAGTCAGAAGGACGGATATAAATTTTGATATGAAAAACATCTCAATCGGAACTGCTTGTATGTTGGGTAATTCTCATACCTCATGAGTTTTATGTTTTCCATACTTTTTCAACCCGCAAAATCTTTCATTTTGACCAAAGTTGTCCACTTCTCTCATAGCTGGAAATATTTATCCATCACCAATATCATTATAAATCGAATCCTGTACGTATCGATATCTCTTGTGTCTAAAACTTCAATTCTGATGAATATATGAAGTCCATCATTCCATATATAATATTGATTATTGAGTAATTATTTGTTCCTTATTTTGAGAAAAAATATTAAAAAGTCAAAGTAAAGTGTTATACTTTCTATATTGACAAAAAATTATGAAAATATAAAAAAAAATCTACTCCTGAAGACTCGGGCTTGGTTGCTTCATGAGCTTGATCCGTTGAAAATGTAAATAAATATATAGGACGATCAATAGAGATTTTTGGCTCTATTGATTCTGTGACAAAAATACTACCAGGAAACCGACGTGCCATCATACGAAAGATGGTCTGTAATTATATCTTGTTATGTTTCCTACTCGCAAGTGTCATTGCTAAATTTGTTGTAAACATTTAAATGCAAAAAATCATTTTTTTTTCGTTTTTTGCTTGTAACATGAAAACTAATGAAGCAATCTAGAGAATTGAAATACAAAGAAAATCAGTTTTAGCGCAACTCGATCGAATTATTAGTAAAGGAGAAAAACCGGAAACACCAGAAAAAATCAGCGTTTGAAAAAAAATTCATTACTCCACCACTTTCTGAGTTGTAGTGCAGGCTTTCCACGGAATAGTAGTGATCAATATGTACTTTATGAGTGAGAAATTGAGGCGCTGTCGGATCATTAGTTTTAGCATAATTGCAATCTGAATTTTTTAACGCACTTTATTGCAGCAGACTTGGATGCTTCATAGGTGGTCTAATTTCAATTTTTCCAAAAGATTTTGAGAGAAGAAGTATAGTACTACAAAACTAGGCCAGAAATACTTGCAAACATGACCGAAAACCGGCGATTGCATGAAAGTGAGTCTGGAGTGGGGGTAGAGCAGCAGACGCGGGGAAGCGTATGTCTAGTAATACAAGCGCGCTGCGCCTGTTATAAATCTGCTGCTCTACCCCCACTCCTGAGCCGCTTTCATGCACTCGACGGTGTTTGGTTATGTTTGCAAGGATTTCTCACCTATTTCGCAGCATTTCAACGCAAAATGAGATTGGACGTTTCGTTGTACTACACTTTTTCTCTCAAAATCTTTTGGAAAAATTTGAATCGGCCACTTATAGAGCATCCAGGACTGGTGCAATGAAGTGCTTAAAAAAATTCAAATTACATATCAATCACTAAAAATGTCGTGGAAAGCCTGCACTTTCGAAATAGTGGCGGAGTAATGAATTAAAATAAAAAAAAAGGATTTTTTCATTTAAATTTTTATATCAAATTCAGCAATGACACTTGCGAGTAGGAAACATAACTGGATATAACTACGGACCGTATTTCGTATGATGGCGCAGTCGGTTTCCTGGTAGTATTCTTGTCACGAAAAAATCTGTATTGATTCGTCTAATAAACAAGAAAAGAAGATGACAAGGAAATGCTGTATAATAAAAAAATATAATGGGCAAATGAAATAATGAAAAGAAGGGAAAATAGCAGTGAAGATTACGGAAGATTATTTCAATACATTAAAATACAAAACAGGAAAGAAAAGACAACTGCAAATATCGAAAATCAATAATGGTAAGTGTACTTTACAGGACTTCTTGAAAATAACAAATAATAAGGAAATAAAAATCTGGAAAACAGCAATGAAAAAGAAAACAATATATAGAATAATAAATATGTGGAAAGAAGAATGCATGCAGCAGGATAGAGAGAGACAATGATGATACCAATACATTAAAATGAAGATCAAACAAAATGTACGAACTACAGAGGTAAGATTTTATCTCTGGTTGGAAATATCAGAGCATTCGGCAAAATTTCCGCTTAGAGACACCAGTGTCCGTCGGTAACAGAAATAGGTCAACATTGTCAACATTGAATAAAAAGGTAACACATATTGAACGAAACCTGTAAAAGTTTGTACATCTTCTTAACATTTTTAATTGGAAAACACTTTACGACAGAAAAAAAGTAAGTACAGTTTTTTTTCTCCACTATATAGTATGGAAATGTCTTTAAAAAATTGGGTGTCATACTACCCAAGAAATTTCAGATAAACTATTCATCCGGTTCTTCGGATAGAATACAGCAAAGTTTAGCAACACAAATACAGTTTGATGAAATTTTCATTCAAGATAGGGAAAACGTACCTACTCCAAAACCATCCAAAATATCCTGTACATTTGTCTATTGATTAGCGTACTAATCAATTATAGTTACTAATTGGCTACACGCTGAGCGAAGGTGGGACAATTCGCGTCGCTAATGAAGTTAGGGTATGGTGTGGCTCCATAACTGTGAGCTATACATATAGGGGGTTGTGAAGAAGTGCTTCTATAGAATTCTTTTCAAGGAACACTTCAAGTATTGAGAGGCTGTAATAGCATGTCTATTTCCAACCTCGAAGTGTCATTATTCTTCTTACTACTGAAAAACTGCTTCCATTCATCAAATTATATATTATTTTCATCCCAAAAGTTGTACTAGATTTTTCTGTAGGGAACTTATACAATGGGCATTCAAGACTCCACGAAGAACATTCAATGGAAATCCGATGCGTTCAATGAACTGATATCAGACCTCTCGTGCTATAAAAACATTTTTTTTTTTTCATTTTTATTTATTCACACTGTTCTACAGAAAAAGATTTCCGATTACAGAACAGGAATTAAGTAATTATTAGGACTTTTATAGTTTGGAGTTGGCTGGGAAAAAGGTCAATTAACTGAAGCCACTATGGATCTGTTGCCGACGTTTCAACTTTCATAAAGTCATACTGATGTGCCTTTCAATATTGCATTCAAAAATTAAAACACTGAAAAAGTTGAAATCTAAAACACCAAAAGAACTCGAAAGGGGCATAATCTACAAAATTCCCTGTGCAGAATGTGACAAAGTATATATTGGGCAGACAGGGCAAATTCTCAAAACTAGAATATCTGAACATGAATGGAGCATAAGACCTGAAAACCTCATAAGAAGAACAAATGAAACAGGTCTTGCCGAACACTCAGAAAAAAATCTTCACAAATTCGATTTTGTAAATACAGTAATAGTTGGAAAGCAAAAAAACTATAGAAAAAGCGGTATACAAGAAATGATAAAAATAAAAAAATACAAAAACAATGCTAATAAGAAAACAGATACTCAATTTCTACCCAACTCTTATTCATACCTAATAAGTGAATTGGAAACGCCACAATAATCACGCACCATGCACGCCTATGGTTCCTACACGTACCTCATTAATAAATAACGAAAGAAATCAAGAGGAAAAAACTAAACTATTCCGATCTCCACTGGATGCCTTCATCCAAAAGCAAACTTTCCGTCGATTTCGACTTATATATTACCAATTTTCCATTTATATTATAACAAGAGGAATCCAAGTATATGTAAATGTCCTTTTCAATATACATTTTATCACGACAAGGAACCTATTTTTCTCGTAAGTATCCTGTTGTTTTACTACATGATTTGTTTTTCAATAATTTTTATTCATGTCAATTTTATATATAAATATTTTTATAAGATTTGACCTACTTATAGCTTAAGTTGTTTGTATTTTATACCTCTATTGAGGTTTTTATCATGTAATTTATCTACTCTGCTTTCCACCCTTGTAATATTCACAATCCCTATTGTACTTTATAACAGTTGGAACGTCGGCAACAGATCCATAGTGGTTTCAGTTAATTGACCTTTTCCCAACCAACTCCAAACTACAATAACCAGTGAGGTCACAAAACACTATAAGAAAATTATTAAGACTAATACGCAATTTGCACAAAAGACTAACAATAGGAGAAAGTTCAAGTCTAATACAGGAATGTTACTGCTGAAAGTAAAAGTTTATAATTTGTATCACACTGCATGCAATAGGATATATCAAGTTGATCACTTACTAAATTATAGTTGATACACATAGTATCAACAGGGGAGTTTTTATAAATATTTGTTCGTGGCGTGGTAGTGTAAAATGAGTCGGTGTATCGAGATGCCTGACGGGGAATTTAAAAGTTGATGTAGTAAGCATTCACATCTTATTTCATTGTTGATTATTTTGTATAGCGTAATGACACTCGAACATTCTCTTCTTATATCCAGACTGATAAAGCTGTGTCTCGACAGTAGGCTCTCATGTGACGTGCCAATTGGTGGATAAGTCTTATCCATTTTGAAACTTAATTATTTGAGGAAGCGTTTTTGTATTGCCTCCAGTTTATATATGTGCACTTGATAATAAGGGTTCCAGATAACCGATGCATATTCAAACTTAGATCTCACAAAAGCATAGTAAAGATTTTTATATGTACCTATATGGTTAAAGTCACGGCCTACTCTAATTAGAAATCCATACAGACGGTTCGCTGAGGCGGTTATATTGTCCACGTGTTCTTCGACCCAGAGCTGGCTTTTGAAGCTCTGGGTCGAAGGTAACTCCAAGGTCCTTAAAATTAGATGGTCTGTCTAGAGAATGATATCTTATAGTCAAATATAACAAGTTCAGATCTCAATGTTTACGAGATTACGCAACATTTGGTATGATTTAATGTTAATTTATTACGATTGCACCATTGATTGACTTGAATAAGATCTTCTGATCGTTTCTTACAATCAGACATGTAAGTGATAGGAGATTTTTTTTAAGATCATCGGCATACAGCCAGAAATTTACATTAATTAAAATTAAAAATTAAAATACACCAATGTCGTTGATGAAGATGTTAAACAACAGTGGACCGAGGTTAGATCCTTGCGGAACACCTGATGTGGCTGAGTATTCGTTGGACCAAAATCCGTTACATCATGATCACCTGGTATAAGCCTCACAGAAAAATTCCAAATGGGAGCTTCCGTTGAGTAAATCTTCATGTAAGGGTAAAATATGTGTGTGTGTGTATTGAACTCCAGGGACTATATATCCAATTTATTTTCTCGTGAGCTGTCTACCTCTCGGACCATTAAATTACGCAGCTTCGTTGAAAGATTAATTAATCTTCTGAAACAACTTTACTCTATCGTACAGAATTTTGACATCATGACAAATATCACATGGTAGAATCGAAGCGTTTGATTTATTATCTGATGTAAGGGGCGGATTCAGAACCAATTTGAGGTGGGACATGAGTTATGAGTTTTTCTGTTTTTCGTAAACTATTTCCATTGTCCATATGTCTATATTCCATACCCCAAGAGGCAAAATTAAGAGATTATATGTGATTTGTGGAAAAAGTCCATTGTATCTCGAAGTGGAGAGGAATGGAATGTTCCAAGAAAACTATTAGTCATATCCCACAATGTTTATTTTCCTCTTCAACACGGATGGAACATGTTTTGGACTCATCATCAGCCTAAAATGGAGGAGAATATTCTGAAAAGGAGAGGGTTACATCAATGTATGGATCTAATATATATTGTTACTCACATGGGATTAGAAAGGAGAAAATTGTGAGAAGTTCAAAATATTAACGAGAACGTTAAAAGTCTTTCATGTTGGACGAAGATCACACTTGATATAAAAACAAGTACGAATACAAAAGTCGGATAATGTGACAATCCATCGACTAGAAAGTGTATAAAACATAATAATCGGCCACGAAAAATCAGCACTCGATCATTATCGCAAACAACTGATCAGATTTTATAATACTTATATGAACATTTACATAACTTTGTTTAATATTGTATTCTGATATTATACACTCCTTTCCTCGAAACACATTCACCTAACTTCAAAAAATAAAACTATATAAGCTTGGCACATTTGAATACTAGATCTCTTTTAGCTCATTTCAATGATTTCAAAACCTCAACTTATAAGCAATATGACTTGGTGGCAATTAGTGAAACCTGGTAAACTACTAATGTACCTGACCACATTTGCATGCTATGATATTTTCAGGAGGGATCGAATGGTAGGCAGAGGAGGGAAAGGGGGGTCGCTCTGTATTTAGGCTGTCAACTGCAAACAAAAATCATTAATTTGTCCAATGCAAACTCAACTGAGGAACTCTGGGTAACATTTAAATACAAAAAAAGTTCATCGTGCTTGGTGTCTTTAATTAACATCCCACCACACCTAATAACATTGATCTGCATATATTTTTTTCTCCTCATTATTTTCATGCATGATAACATCATATTTGGTGCTCTAAACACGGAATTAAACATGCTAATAAATACAGCACATAAATTTCAAATACAATGTCCATTTAATTGGAAAACGATATTATCACAGTAACAACAATTACAAAAAAGTGAAAAAAGACTACGGTCTAAGTTTTACAACAACAAATGCTAATTTTACAGTCACAAGTTACAGAAATATTAGTTTATTTATCGCATTATGGTAATATAATTCAAGTTATTTTGTAGTTTTTTTCTTTTCATCGTTTCCATCGAACTTTCTCGGCGAATTGACCAACAAAAATCAGCAAGTATTGCTGCTGACCATTTTCCATTGTAGCGTCTTTCAATATGCATAATATCCCGATGAAACCTTTCACCATGCTCATCTGATACAGCACCGAGATTTTTCGAAAAGAAATCTAAATGCGAGTTCAAAAAATGAATTTTTCTAACCTAAAATTAAATGGATTTCTATCTTATATTTATTATCTCTGTTCATGAAAAAATGGATAACCTACACATAAAATACTTAAAATATATATGATATGAATTTTGTGCAAAACTTACTGAAGTATTTGATATAGAACGTAAACAATTAAAAGACAAGTTTTCAACTAACTGTTGTAAAGTCACAGTGTATTCTGCGCAGGCGCATATGTACTACCATAGAAATCACTTCCGGCACTTTCCTTCTTTCTCTTACGACTAGCAAAAACCTATTTCGTATGTATATACATTGTTTATAATGTTAACGCATAGAACGAATTAAAAAACCTAAATTTACGATATTTTGGAAAAAATTCATATCAAGAAATCTAGACGTGATAGAAAAAATTGGCCGTAGGGAACAGATTCAGAGCATCAAAATCTTTATATTATGACATGATTTTTTGAAGGAGGATCTTGTTGCAGACCAGTGTAACTGTTTCTCGAGTGATTTCGAGACATCTATTGAAGCTCTCGCTCCCAAGTATGATACACTGATTTGTACAGGTGACTTCAATATAGACTTGTTGAATCAGGAGGAAGTTCATACAAAAAAATCCATAGACAAATACGAGTTCATATTTGCTCGACCAAATCATTCATGAATCCACTAGATATGGTACAATTTCAGATCCTATCGACGATTTCCCTGTCATAAATACTCCAGTGAAACCTGTTCCAGAAATATCAGATCACTCCTTAATATCTTGAGTGTTCGGGACCGAAACTAATGGAGAAACTGATCCCATTTTCTATACTTTTCGCGATTACAGACGATTCAATAACGATGATTTCACAAGTGAGTTCGAGCAAATAGATTTTTCTGTCGCATACCAATCAAATGACATTGATGGAAAATTTAATTATCTAAACAGCACTCTCATTAAAAATAGCTCGCCCCAAGGCATCTTGGATCACACCGATCAAGAGAATGATGATGACTCTTCATCCTAGAGCTCGCACGAAATTCAAGTAAAGCAAGCTCGGGAGGCATTGGAGTTTCTACAAAGACCTTCGAAATTAGACAAGATATGCAATAGAACGAGAACAAAAGGAAATCTAAGCTTGAAAATGAGAACTAACAAAAATAATGAATACTTTTGGAAAGAACTGAGGAATTTGAATGTCTGTTCTAATCAGACAACACACGAAATACCAGATAACCTCAAACATCCATGTGAAATAAATGAATATTTTATCAATTCATCCAAGAATCCCAATCCTCCAGTTGAAGATATCATCGATTCTTATTCAAATAAAGTCGACCCGATGGCGCGAAATTTTACATTTGCTTTTATCGATGCAACTGGAACCTATAAAGCTATTCTATCTATCAAATCTGAAGCCATTGGCATGGACAAAATCTTACCGGTAATTGGTCATGTTTTCAATTTTTGCCACTGCCTATAGTATCCAATCCAACGAACTACAAATATCTTAGACCGATAAGTATTTTGGGCGCCCTATCGAAAGCCTTAGAGAGCACTTTCTTTTCAAGTATCAAGACGTATCTAAAAACCAACGAAATAGTACCACCACATCAGTCCGGTCTCAGAGCTAATCATTGCTGCGTCACGGCTCTGCTTAAAGTGACGGATGATATTCTGTACGCCTCAGATAATAATAAACTCACTGCATTGATTATCCTGGATTACTCGAAAGCCTTTGACAGAATCAGCCACAGACTGCTTCTTACTATTCTCCATCACATAGGATTCACTGAAAATGCAATTACACTACTGGAAAATTATCTCACTCACCGTTATCAGACGGTACTTTCGGATGATGATCAACCAGATCCTATGGCAGTCAGGAACGGGGTGCCACAGGGATCCATTTTGGGGCCAATTCTGTTTATACTATACACCCATGAATTTTAGAAATAGTAATGATAATACCTATCATTTCCTGAATCCGAAATTCTAAATGCAAACGACCAAATTAACTCTGATTTGCACTCTATCCTATCGATTTCCAACAAGTTTTGCTTGAGTATCAACCCTTCTAAGTCATTTGTTATGCTTTTCGGTAAAAAGCAGGCGAGGGAAAGAAATATTTACAAACTGGATAGGATTAATTATGAACTAATCCCAACAACAGAATGCACAAAAAACTTAGGTCTTCATAAGGAATCCTCACTCAAGTATAACGAGCATATCAATAGCATTATGAAACGAACATTTTGAAATTGATTCATTCTAACATTTTGAAAAGGAAGTGTGATGCTCTCTCATCTCAACTACGGAGATGCCGTTTACTGTCATGCCATATCAAAGACAAATTTGCGACGCCTTCAACTCATTCAGAACTCTTGTGTCCGTTTGATACGTGGACTGAGAAGAAGAGATCACATCACAGAGCATCTCAATGATATTGGTTGGCTAAGCATACAAAAAAGTATTATTCTACACTCCTGTAGTTTGTATCATGAAATAATACAAACTAGAAAACCGGCATATCTTTATAATAAAATCACATTTCGAACAGATGTTCATCATCTTGATGATGTTCATCATCCTCTGCATACTACAGCTCTTTACCAGTCATCTTTTAGTTACATGATAACCAGGCTTCACAATAGGATACCCGATGGAATCAAACGAACTGAGCTACCATCATTTGAAAGAAAACTCAAAAATATACTTTTTACAGACACCATCAATTTTTGATATACATTTTTTTATACTGTACAGTGCGGCTTTTAAGAGTCCTTCCCTGTTAACTTTTGAACGGTTCGATGTAGAACAATGAAAAAAAAAGGTTTGAATTATATCACCGATACTCAAAATAAAAACCGCCGAAATAAAATCCTATGGTCAAAAGAATTTCTCAGTTATCTAACTAACAGGAAAGATGAACATATATTGTCATAATCAGATTATTACTGTTGAAAATCTGGCTATACAGGGTGTTGGGAAAACCACACACCTGACCACCAATGTTGACGACTGGACTACGGGGTGTTGTGAACTAACCCACCACTCCTGTAATACCAGACGTTATTCGTTAGGTTGGAAAAACAGTATTAAAAGCATCAACTATCTGAATATAGTCGAACCGGATATGATATATGGAGCGGCCTACAAATATCAATATCCTTTCTTTCAATACCGGAACATGGGCTGTTTATTCAGGAAGTACTACCGTTCAGAAAGATTCGAACCAAACAATGATTTAATAAAATAATAATGCACTCATAAAAGTTAAGAAGGTATATATATATTTAATAAAACTTCACACAATTCTCTCAATCGTCTATGGACGAATGATAGGCAACCATATTCATACAATGAAAACTAATTTAGAGTATTGGCAGATAATTCTGCAATGATCTTCACAATAGAAATAATTTTACTAAAAGAAATCTTGCAATCAAGTGCTGCAAACGACTAACAATAATTCTCTTTTTGAAAACTTGGTGATCTTGAAAACTATGGACATACTTTATAGACACATACACATTTTAATGGGATGGGTTTTGCCATAAACATAAATACAGAAATACAAACATGAGACTCACCCTGGTTTAACACTTATTCACTGGAGTAGTTTTAAACGGCAATTAGCTTAGAAGTTATTATTATCAGTTCGTTTTCTCCCGCGTCAATCGGTTATTCTAATTAATTCGACCGGTATATTCGTATACAGGTAAGGTTTTTCTAAGTGATAGTGAACCATTGAAATTGCGGAATCCCGTTATGATCTCTGTTTTGTAAGCTTTGACAATTTGTGGAAACTATACTGTTCACTCGTGTTTTTACTAGGAGCTTCAATACTTGATTTGAATCGGCTGAGTTCTATGTTTGCTGAAGTTAACTACACTGGTTTGGAAACTATCATTATTATTGCACGATACTGTAATTAGACTGACTTTTTAACCTAACTTTTGAGAATGGCATATTCTCGTGTTCACTGTGGAATACCAAATCGAACTACCTATTGTTGACATGAAACTCACGCTTTTATATGATCTTCAACGCGGGAGCTAGTGGGCGGAGCTTAGTTGTTTTATGGTATGTTAACTCGGTGACATCGTAAAACTGATAAGGGACTTGTTTTCTAACCCGTTCTGGTTTATCTTATGTTATAATTGGATAATATTTTACTGAATGACAGGTATTTATGATCGCTGGTGCGTTATCGCTGAGTTAATGACCAACAAGTGTGTTTATGAATTTCAGAGGTGTCTCGACTCCCGGTGATTTATAAGTTGTTTACCTCGTCTTTCAACTGCTCAGTGTTTATCGACTTAGTTTTGGTAATTATTTAAACGGACTTCCTTATCTCGCTGTGACTGTAACGGGTAGCAATAAAAAAAACTTTGTTTTGCGCTCCTAGATGAGTCATGTAAGCATTCGGTATACAATGGTTACGTCTTGGTAATTATCTTTTAAAGGCATTTCTGTAATCACAGGGCATAACATTACCTGACTCAAAAATTCTGTCAAATGGGAATGGTAAGAGTATTCATCACGTTCAACAATACTATTTTGAAGGATGCAATGGGAAAGCTTTATTACATTATAAAGGGTGTAATCTAACCACACCCGTGAATAACGAGTGTACAATGCCATTTTATAACGAATTACTGTGGTTAAAAATCAGAACAAAAAATTAAAAATATATTTTGTTCTTTGTAAAATACGACAAAATTATGGGCGAGCTGCCCACCTAATTTCACCTGCTTTCACTTTGACAATTTCCGAATGCAATAAACATTCAACTCGACATTTGAACAATTGTGGAATGTTGAACTGTTTGTGTTGTAAGTGTACACATTGCAGGCTGCCGGAGATAGATATTTAATTTCAAAGTAAAGGAAAAACTAACCTTGTTATATCCAAACTGGTGATAAAATTGGAACAAGTTGACTTCATACTCTGCTTTGAGGCACTTATCATAATTATCACAGTCACTTGTATAAAACACAAACATTATTGAAAAGGGAAACATTCGCAATTTAATATTTTACGAACGAAAGTTTGGTAGATTGTACAAGTAGTGTTTTCTGATTGGCTGGTGACTGAAAGATTCTAAAGCAACCAATCAGAAAACAGTAGGCAATGTGCAAGTGAATTGATTGGAACATTATTATCTTTGTCTCTTAAAAAATTCCATCGGAAAATAATGTATATTATATTAATATTTCTAGTACGAAAACGCCCGAAGCGTTGCCCCATTTTAGATATGCACAGTGATTGGCGATTCCAGAATCCAACCAGAATTGAAATTCACTGCTTCATCCATGAATAAGTGATTGGTCTTGTTTTATACTAACGGAACAGCTAGATGAGGAATCTGTTGTGCCGTAAAGGTTTGTTATTCACGTATCTAGAATGTCTGTTTTTTATTTATTATTGTCTACGGTATATACTTGGAAAAACTAATTTTTGAACCCTGAATTTATCAAAGTTTGAAACGTTGGCAAGAAAGCAAGAGTTTCTCTTCAATAATATTGACCCTAATCCTAATCAAACCGATTAAAAAGACAATAATGTTCAAATTAATTCTCCTGCACATCACGTACTATTTTCTGATTGGTTGCTTAGGATCTTTCATCCACCAACCCATCCGAAAACACCAGCACAACCTAACAAACTTCCGTTTGTAAACAGCTTTGTAAACTGGGCACGCGAGAATCTTGCTTGACAAGTGTTCTGTGTTCAGTTCTCGTGTTGTTCGAATCACTACATACAATGGTCGCGATATAAAAATATTCAATTGCGAATGTTTCCCTTTTCAATAATGTTTGTGTCGTGTGTGTTGCTTATAAGTGACTGTGATAATTATGATAACTGCCTCAAAACAGAGTATGAAGTCAACTAGTTCCAATTTTATAGTTTTTTTCTTCACTTTGAAATCGAATATCTATCTCACGCAGCCTGCAGTGTGTACATTTACCACATAATCAGTTCAACATTCTTTATTTTCCAAATGTCGCGTTAAATATTTATTGCATTCGGAAATTGTCAAAGTGAAACATGTTTTCAAAAGTTACGGGTGCAAGAGGTTAGATTACACCCTGTATATTCTCAATCACCTTCAGACATAATTAATCTGTCAAATTCAACAAACTGTATATAAAAATAATTTTTTGTGGAGTCACGGTCCATCGACAGGAATTTAAGACAATCAGTGCAGTAACATCAAAAAGCTACACTGAATGCTAATGGTGTTTGTTTTGTATTGTTAATTTTTAATGATCGTTATTATCCATATATAAACCTCCAAATCGAATATAACGATTCAATGGCTCTCTTTGAAATTATATACTCTACCATATGGCGTTCGTTTGATGGCCTCGTTCGATACCACTTTGTGAAGCGAGTAGTTTAATTTGTCAGAAGGAAACTCTATACTATAGTAACCAAGAAGTCTCAATTATGGTCTGAAATTTGATATCAATGAAAATAAAATACATTTGATGAAAAGATTCCCGATTCCTGTTATCGCTTCACCCCATTATATATATATATATATATATATATATATATATATATATATATACACAAATGAGCGGCTGGCTTCTGTTTGTTGACTCCGTTGATTTGTCGTTTCTACCAAGTGTTGTTCATCCTTGCACTTCTCCACCGTACTGATGACGGCCGAGAGCCCGAAACACGTGTCTACGGTTAGCACTTTTCTCTGAGGGCTATGTCCAGCAAATTCCTACCATTTTGTTTCTAACAGTCCCCTCGATATTACTCCCTTTCATATTTATATTCCTGGACTCGGATGTCACGCAGGTAGCTATAGCTGCCTCCGTGGTGACGTTGTTGTTGCCCTGGAATTCAGGGTCTGCTGACCGAAATCACAAATGAGCGGCTGGTTCTGTTTGTTGACTCCGTTGATTTGTCGTTTCTACCAAGTGTTGTTCATCCTTGCACCGTAGTGATGAGGGCCGAGAGCCCGAAACACGTGTCTACGGTTAGCACTTTTCTCTGAGGGCTATGTCCATTAAATTCCTACCATTTTGTTTATATATATATATATATATATATATACATATATATATATGTAAATATATATATGAATATATATATATATATATATATATATATATATATATACATATATATATATATTAATATATATATATATATTTATATATATATATATAAATATATATGTAGCAGGGTAGTCGTTGCTGACTAGTTGGTTATAAAATTCGAGGATATTGGGGTTTGCAGCAAAGGAAAAAGAAAACTCTTTTCAGATTATTCCAAGCATTCCCATCATCAGGGAGACTACAATCGAAGAACAAAACAAGTGAGTTATTTAATTTTATAATTACAGTTCATATTGTAACTCACATCTATGTTGAGGTTAGCTTCCATGATGTTACACAAAAATTGTATTGTTCGTACATTGTGAATCAGGCCAAATGAAGAACAACAATTAAGTTAAGTTGAGAATTGTGAAACACATTAAAATTGTAAAAAACCATAGTAAAATTCATCTCACCATGTGGTGTATAAAGTGGTACTGGCACATGTCATTTTATAGAGACAATTGACATATGTCACACGTCAACTATGACGTTTGAGGTTAGGTGTTAACAACTGTTGAGTTTTTTAACAAAAAAATTCAATATATGACCGGATTGTGGTTGGCCTTCAGGTCGTGTTGGATAACATGGTTTCATTATGAAAACTTCGAAAATTTGGTTTAGAGTCTAGTGACAGTAAAAAGGAGTAGACTTAAATGATTGATGTCACTCTTTTTGTTCATGCAATTATTGGATTGTGAAATGGAAGATGATGAAAGTTCTTTTTGATCTATGTCGCTAACACTTTTACTGCTTCAAAATCCATTCGGTAATCCAAACTGTTTACGTGTTCTGCTAGAGCGCATCTTTCAGGATGTAATCCGCAATCACTTTTGTGTGAAATGATTCTATTGGACAATGATCTAAGGGTTTGGCCTATGTATTGTTGACGCAACCCTGACAAGGAATACTGTAAATGACATTTGTAAGTGAGGTTAGAGAATTTTTGTCTTTCACTTTCGAGAAGATTGATCTGATTGTTGAGACAGTTTTATTTGCAATTTTGAAATTGTCTAGAGAATCGAATAATCTGGTGAATTAAGGAGTGATCTCTCTTATGTATGGAATTGAGGTAAAAAAATAGGTTGAGTTGGAACCGTGTCAATTTCACTGTTGATCAAGGCTGTATTGACTACGTTATCATTAGCATGTATATCAATGGTAGCCGATGTATTGAATATAATTCTGCAAAGTAATGATTTTGGATATGAGTTATCTAAAAAAGTTTTAAAAGTATATTTGAATTGTTAGTGTAAAACATGGTGTTTGAAATTTTAATTACTCTGTTTTTCATTTGTTTTACCAGGATCACTTTCAAAGAGTGCTTGTGATTCGAGTTATAATTCAAATATCTTCCTGAACTGCATGGTTTCCTGTATCACTATTGTGTTATCCAAAGTTTAGATAAATTTTGTGTCCAGAAATGGTACGGAATTCTCGTTGTTTTCAGTCTCTATTGTGAACTGGATATATGGATCATATCTGTTAAAAGTATTTAAAATCTCTTTCAGCCCTTCTTTTGGCAAAGCCACTATGATGTCATCAACGTATTTCTTCATGAAATGTAAGTTAAAAGATAAAACAGGAATAACTGTATTTAGAACATCGTCCATCACGTACGCTGCTAGAATAGGTGAAATGGATGCCCCCATTGGGGTACCAAGAGTTTGTCTATAGATTTTATTGTTAAAAAAAAAGTATGTGTTGTCAAAAAGAAAAGTTGTCAAATTCAAAAAGGCCTCTTTCTGGATGCAACAATGATTGAAGATGAGGTCCCACTTTTCATCTATTGCTCTCAAGCAAGCTTCCAAGTAAACATTACTGAAAAGCGAGACAACATCTAAACTAGCCAGTACAAAGTTGTCTGGATTTTTTATTGTCAAATTGTTCTGCTACTTCAATGAATCTTTTATAAAATATTCGTTTTCAAAATTGTAGGCCCTAGTTGAAATCCCTGTCAAAAATTGTGCAATGTTTTCAGTAGGTGCTCCTATAGAAGCTTCTATAGGTCTTACTGAAAGCGTGGGTTTGTGAATTTTTGGTAATTGATAAGATTTTGGAGAAATACCATTATAGTTTGTAATCTTCTTTTTCATTGTCTCATTCAGTTGGTTATCCTGATGAAGTGATTTGATTAATTCATTCCCTTTCCTCTGTATAGAAGAGGCGGGATCTTTTGGTAATTCAACATATGAGTTATTATTTAAAATGATGTCATTTGACAACCTCATATATTGATCTTTTTCCATGATGACTGTAACGTTACCTTTGTCTGATTGAGTTAAAATCAGATTGGGGTTGTCTTTCAAAATTTTTTTTAATTTCATGTGATTTCGAAAAATTGAATTTTGACGTGAACTTTGAATATGATTAGTGATACTGTTGTGGCTCTTGCTATCGTGATATTTTTCTGAAGGGGTTCAGTAATAGTGGAGAAATAGTAGTCCACATCTGCCAAAATATTTTTTATAGATATATCTTTCAGTATGATTGGTTCGATACTGAATTTGGGGCCTAATGCCAGAAATTGAACCACATCCTCAGGGATGGGTGTGTTAGAAATATTTTTAATCCAGTTTGGGTTAGTTTTCAATAATGATTATATATATATATATATATATATATTGTTATGTTATGTTATGCCAGTTGTAAATTTTAAAAGACTAAAAACCCACAAAAAGAATGAGATGGTTAATGGTTTCAAGAGTTTGTTTGTGAATAACTTTTGAAATTCAATGTATATTGTGAGCCTAGGTAGAATATGGATAGATAAAAATGTCAAAATACTATAAAACAATCAATTTCATACACTGTCAAAATTATTATAACTCATAATTGCTCAAAAGACAATAAAAAGTCTAAATTTACAAAATTTTCAGGAATAAACAGTAATCAACACATTTATAAATTTGAAACATACAGTATATGAAACTGTAGCTAACAAAAAGTAGCCAATGATAGAACAGCAAATGTCTTTATAAAAATAGCCAATCAGGGAATAGATGGTCAGGTGTAAAATTGAAAATTGTGGGAGAGTAGCAATGAGATGGTATCAGAAGCAATTATTTTTGAAATTTGTAAATAATGATAAGAGTGGAAAAATAATTGTATATATAAATTATGCAATATAAATATAAACAGTGAAAAGTGACAATTTAGTGCAGCAATTCAAAAATTCAAATGAAAAAACAAGAAAAAAAAAGATGTAGCTAGGCGATAGAAAAACAAAGCTTCGAGGAGATCGAAAATAAATTTCCAAGCAGATGCCACGCAAAAATTTTACTGGAAGAAAATTGGAATAATCCCATCATTTGGAAAACGAAACCAATATTACCTTAATGATAACATATCCACGGATCCAAATGCTGATTTCCGCATCTATATAGTTCCTGATTCATGATATTGCAGTCCTGACAGCGATTGGAGAGAGGAGACATCCTGTTTCATGGTATAATTAGAACACCAACAGTTCCAACCAGGTATAAAACTTTAATAGTGCTCTTCCGGTCCTGAACTATTTCACCAATAACGAATTTCACATTCGAATAACTTTATGTCACTCTAATTTGAACAAAAACAGAAAACTTCAATAACACAGAAAAAGTGATTTATTATTATCCGTGAATATTTGTTTTATTCACCCTAGTATAAGTTATTTCTCGTAGGCCAGGTATTATTAAGTCTTCCTGAATAAAGGAGATAATTGCTTTAGGATATTTTGTTGTTTGTTTTCTCACAATGATCAATAACATATCAAAGACAATTCAATAAACTGAAGTTAGCCAGCAGTGGCAAGTGGCTCTATTGCTTTGAACCGGCCACCTTGAGATAAGGACGTACCAACTGTTGCTTAGCCGTGGTGAGGAAAATAATAATTGTTGGTAGCGTGACGAGAGAACAGTGACGTTCGCTGGCAATTATTATTACAGGGGCAGAAATATCTATTTATATCATATCAAATTGGCTCACACAAAGAATACCAAAAATAATTAGCAATATCAATATACAAAAACAATATACATATAATATTTCCAATTCATCAAAACATTACAAGTGGTGCCCAACGCGGTGCAAAAATATATTAATAATAATAACAAAATTCAATTAACAGAATTCTTTATTTATACAATTCATTGTTACATAACAATATATATATATATATATATATATATATATATATAACGGGAAGATATACTTGAAATAGGAGCTCGCCTCATCTTTGTTGGGTAAACATGTGGTTAATTGTTATATCTCCGGTTGCCGTCATCGTAGCAAGATGAAATGCATATAAGTGATTTATCGCACCAACCAAACCACTTTCTTTTCATCAGTGTAGGTATTGACTGCAAGCCTGTGATGTGGGAAGTGACTTTTTGGTTTGAGTCGTTCACCAACATAGCAAAAAATACACTCGAGTCTTCTATCCTCTGCACTATATGTGATAATCATATCACATTATTTCTGTAACACTTATAAACAAACTCAGCACCATATAATTGGAGCAACAACAACACATCTTCATTGTTCCAAACACGTATTAATGGCAGGACACGCCATTGATTTTGGAAATACGCCATTATTAATGAGTGACGAGAACTTTTATTCAAAAACAACTGGAGATGCCGAGTCTGAGGACAGCCAGAAACTATCAACAACCAGAAAAACTATTTTGGCCCACCCACAAGTGAAAAGGCAAACAATGATGATTTAGTCAGAACGCAGATACGGCAACAATGGATGAATTGACGGATTCTTATGGCTTTACACGAGGCGAGTCAGGCGTGACAGAGATGTGCACCCAGATCTGTCGACTTCGAGTCATCAACGAGTTATCACCTGAAGATGGTAAATGTAATTTAGCCAAAATGTGAAATGGGACCTTTTGATGAGCACAATACGTGGAGAGAAACTCGGGAGAACCAGTGTCAAGACATGGAGAGTAGACAGATCGAGACCCCGGCGTCAAGTTGCAATTTTTTTTTTCAAATAATACCCTGCTTGTGTCGATTGTAGCATTGCGGATGTTCAGCTTTTATCAAATAAACTAACGTCTCGGAGATGTTATCCTCCGGCACATATTTATATCACGTTTCGAACCACTAGTCCAGGGAATTCCATGGAATCATTAGATGAGAGACCGTGCTCCGACCTGATAACAGTCTTGGAATCTCACACCGACGTATGAGTTGATGTACAGGGTCATTCATGAATCATCCGTTTTTCCTGAAAGTCATTCCTCACGTTGTTGTTCCACCTGATTATCTTTTAAGATACTGTTGAACACTATGCTTTCCAGAATACTTTTTGAATACTTGAAACATCAGAACATATATGGTGGACCTTCAGTTGGGAAATTCAAAGAAGTGAAAGTTGATAATGATGAACATGATTATCTTTTTCAGGAATCATTTTCTACAAACCAGGACAATGCATTATATGGCAATGAATGAGTTGAAGAGTGGACGGAGTTTGCAGAATTTTGCGGCGATTATATCTTCCTATTATTTTATTATTTTCATAGAGACAACCAGTCAAATTAACTTCGTAATCGCTTCGCAATGAATGAATAATACAGGCCAGTAGATATAGACAATCAATTAACATTAATTTCAAAAGTTCTCAAACTTCAATGGTATGTTAGTGCATCAATAAAAACAAACTATAAAATTTTGCAGAAGTATGCGATGAACGGAACATGGTTTAATTGCAAAAAACGTTTTCATGCTTTATCATTGCACTGAAAATTGCAAGAGTTCTGCAAACTTGGCATACCTATAGTAATGGTGTTTTACAACATGCATTAAGTTTGCAACTTTTTAAAAGTTACGGAATCTTGTTTTTCGTCATTTGTTTGAGTTTTTCATTATAATTTGTATAAAAAAATTACGAAAGTTCTCAAATTGGATAAGTGAACGCAAAAAAAGTTTAAATATTCACGTACATTTGCAACCATTTCTGAAAAACGCATCATTTATTTATTGAACTTTTTCAATGACGCTCCCATTTTCAATACACACAAGCATTGAAATAATTACACAAGATTTTTATTGTGGTTGCAAATAAAGAGAATATCGGTCTTAGTGGATATGTAACTCTGCAACCTCATACGAAAAACGGAGCCTATTTATCCACCAATATATTTTTTTGCATTTTTACAACCTCTGAAATAATTGCAAAAGCTATGCAAATTGCAATTAAAATTACGACTAATTACGTGACGCAAGAGATTTGCAACCGTCATTGTTCAACGGATTTTTTTTTGTACTATTGATTTGTTTTTTTATAATTTGGCCATAAATTTCAAACATTGTGCAAATAGGTTTAAGATATAATATATTAGACCGACATATATACAGTGGTCCCGTTGAATACTCGATCATCCATTGCGTATATCTGTTATATTTTGTACTGGTTGATTAAAATTGCATCCGAAGAATAATACGGTTACGTAGTTAACCATTAAAAAATTTGAAACTGATTATTGATCTCGGAAGCAATCAGCAAAATAAATTTAATATAATATTTTCGAATGCAATAATCGAAAGAATACAAAATTCTGCTAAAAGACTATTGGATGACATTAATTTTTTATTACATTAAAAATGACATCATTCTTCATTTAAAAGTTTTACGTGTCTCAAGATGACTTCATAGCAATCGACGAGATTTTAAAATGAATAATCGATGCTATATGGAAGGAAGGAACATCAAAACGTTATCGATTGTATATCTCGCAAGAACATAATTTCCATCATCAAATACAAAGGTTGCTGAAGAATAAAAATGTGTGAAATCGATATTACATCTCAAATTTAATTTTTACAGGTATATATTTCTTGAATTGAATAAAATAATAATTTACCTTTCCACTCGACTTTCTTACTCCAATTATGGTTTTACATGAAAAATTCTTTCAAATCCGAATGGAGGACTGAAATGTAATCGACAGTAAGAATCATTTTTTTGATTTATAAAAAATTTCAGAATACATAGGAAAAAACATGTTGGTAGGCAGTTCTATTTCAGTTGTAGCTCCAGGACTATAAGATGAATGTGCATGATTTTTGGTTTGTTAAATAGTTGTCTGTCATAAAAATACAATTGTCGGTCTTCTGTTATTCTGGTATAAATCATGTTACTCTTTGCATTCATTACTCTGTAAACAGAACCCTGTGACCTAACACAGTTGTAGGTTAATCGTATTAATGTACGAGTGTTTTTTAAATCTCAATATTTCCTGCATTTTTAAATGAATCACGAAAATTATGAAAACGTGTCGAGAGATTCTCGATTCTCCATCAAACGTACTCATACGTATTTTTTTATGCAAATTTTTTATTGTAATATCATGTTTTGAATTCATATTGAAAACGTTAGCTTTCAACATTGAATGATTTCACCTACCGTTGACGATCTCCTTCTTGGTCGATAGTTGACTTGGTAACACAATGAATGTCATTAATTAGGTATATAAAAATCTTTATTATTTAGATATCACAGGAGTTGCAAAAATAAATATTTTTTTAATTCCTTATGTTCCGCATTGTAACATAGTTTGCAAATTATTATACTGCCACCAATTGGTAAAATGAGTTGTCTGCCCGATTCGCAAAACTATTGCTTTTTTGGTAGAGTACAAATATGAGAATATTTTTCTTTTGATTTTACCCTCATTTCCGTGTTACAGACGAGGTTGCAAATTGATGAAAACATTCTTCGTCAGGACATCTCCACTTGCAACCATTATTAGAAACTTTTGTAATAATTTCGATACTTATTTCAATAAACAAAAAACAATTTTATGAAAAAAATTATTTTCCGTTTGACGCAAGAGATTGCAATTGAAATTAAAAACATTATTTCTTATTTTTTCGAGTTTGCGAAACTTTTGAAATTTTCATTGAAAAATTAGGACTAATAAAATTTTTTTTCGATAAAACAGACATTTCCGTTTTGTAATGAGTGGTTGCAAATTCATAAGAGGATGTAAATTGCTATATTTCAAAACTTCGAAAGTTTGCAGAACTTTTGCAAATATTTCCGAGCTAATAATGTGAAAATTCATTAAATCCTGATTTCCAACATCTTCTGTTCAGAAAAAAGTGTTGCAAAATCAGACTACCTATCATATGGAAGTCCTCTTCACTCTACTGAAGTTTTGAAACTTTTGTAATTATTATTAAATTTTGGGAGAATCATGTCTATCTCTACTGGCCTACTAGCCCTTATTGGAGTTATATGTCAAGTCAACACAATCAATTCGTATACAAAAATGCAAAAATGATCTGAGATGGTTTGACCCGGAGTCTTGTTAGATAATATAAATTCCTTGATTTAAGTGGATAGGGGAGTGTTATTTCCATAATCAAACTAGTTTTATGAAGTCAACTATGGAAAACATCAGAGCATTGACTGAGGATGGAAATAGCATTCAGAAGAAGAGCATATATAATCATCATCTGCTTCTACAACAAAAATATTCCGATGATAGAATATTTTCAGATGGCCTCCACCAAATATGGGTCTTGGAGGACCAATTTCAACTACATCGTTTCATAAAGCTATTAGATACTTCCCCTCCCGACACTTCCAGTTTCCCTGGAGAATATTGTCAGCCGAATTGCATTATCCACTTTCTGTGAGAGGCGTAGAAAATGGGTCATGAAAACTCGTGCTCTGAAAATACTGAACAAGAATAAACTTTTTGAATATGAATCAATGGGACGTTACAGTTATACAATGTTGGTGAAGTAGTTTGCCAATCATAAATTCAGAATTGGTTTCTGAAAGGAATTTTATTTTCATCTCCGCGTCCTTAGATACAAGCAGAATTTCGAAACTGATTATTTTTATTAGAAACGAATTAAAAACACTCCCTCAATTGAAGTGCATTGAATAATCCGAAGTCGTTTTTTTTTCAATAAAACAAAAAAAATTTGTCTCCTTTACAATTATTGAAGAAACTCCACAAAAGTTAAGAAAAACAATTATTTTGTTTTTGGTGTCTTCCAAACAGAAGCGTTTTCCCAAGTGCTTCTCAGAAAAAATATTCTGGGTGTTATTTTGACATCATACGAATTTATCTCTCCAAATAAAACAGTGACATTTTATAGCTCGGACAGGTCGATTTTCTATTTTCGTTTTCCACCTTTAAAGAAAATATATTCCCCCCCCACCTTACAAGATATGACATCATCGATATTTTTTTAAACTGAAAGGGTAAATTTTTATATCCAAATTTGAGAGCCTATATTTTTCAGAGTTCAACCATACCACATACGTCATATGTAACACTTCAAGTAACAGTATACTGAGTAAGTATAAAGGAAACCAGTGTTCATATTCATTTACATTTCTTTTCATTATTTATTTTACAATGAAAACTTGAGAATTACTCAGTAGTTAGTACGAGTATATTGTCAAACTTTAGTAGGCTATGAAAACATCTGAAAGCCCTTAGCAACCAGACAATAAGTTCTTAGTTACCATTGCATATGTCAGTATTAAATTGATTTGTTGCGTAGCATAACGATTCATAAGTCTTCAATAATACCTTTCTGAAAAATATTACGCTAAAAGAAATTATTTGAAATTACGATGGTGCGAATAGAAGTTTTGATGATCTTAAGTAATGGCGATCGTAAAAGAAGTATGGCAGAAGTATGCGATGTCTTCAATGAAAAATATCATGATCGAGAACCAATAAGCAAATCGACGGTAGGCAAAATATTACATAAATTCAATGAGCTTGGCAATGTTAGGGATAAGCCTAAGATTGCCAAAGACACTCAATTGAATGTATTACTTGGAATTGAAGGAAATCCTCAGTGTTAAAACTTCATCATATGTCGGGGTGCTGTGCAGAAAATCTCTCAGAAAAGCCAAATTACATCCATATAAAGTCAAACTTATACCTGAACTTAATGAAGACGACTTCGACAGTCGCATGAAGTTTTGTGATAGTATGCAAGAAGTTTGTAATCAAAATAAGCTTCGAATTTAATGTCTTATTTCCTGGCGAATCAACTTTTTGTATAAACGGTACTGTGAATACGCAAAATTGTCGTTATTGTGCAACAGAAAATCCCAATTGGAAGATGGAAGCTTATTCCCAATATTCCCAAAAAGTAACTGTGTGGGCTGGGATTCTTAGGAGTACCATTGACAAACTGTTTTTGCTTATATTTTAGTCTGGCCCATTGAGAAAGGCCAAAATCCTGGCTGAAACGTCTGGAATTGATTAATAAATAGCATGAAATAACAACCTCTGCTTTCTCAATGAACCTTATGTCCAAGAAAGGAAAAACAAAATATATATATATATATATATATATACATATATATATATATATATATACATATATATATATATATACATTATATATATATATATATATACATTAATATATAAGATTATTGATAGTGACATCTATAATCTGTGCGGTATATATATACATATATACATATATACATATATATATACATATATATATATATATATATATAATATATATACATATATATATACATATCTATATACATATATATATATATATATTTTTTTTATTGGTGCCCCTTTTTACCCATTTAAAGCACGCCTCAGCGTGTTTAAATCGAACTTTAAAAAACGCGCGTTTTTTAAAGGTAACCATGACAACATCAACAAATCGAGAAACGTGAAGTCTAAATGACAAATTTTTGATTATTGATCTGACAGGAGTACCTTGTAACGTCAGATAAAATATTACTCACATTTCGTTCGTTTATATGTGCTCCTCCATCCACTTTTCATATTCTTTTTTATATATATCACTGGATTTTCGCGGTATTAACCGCGATTCTGCCTCGCTATTCAAAAAATCGATATTAGAATAATTCATTTTTGAGCTCTGGTGACAACAAATATTGATCTTTGGTAACAAATTGCTAATGAATGTTTTTCTCATTTCCATGACAACGAAAGGTATACTGATGTCACATCACGAATTCAACCTTCTTGCATTATTAGTTCTTATTTTTATTTTCTGTAGTAATAATACCAGTATATATGATTTCAAAGGGCACCAATAAAAAAAAATAACGTAAAGTATTCGTGGATAACTGGTCTTAAAAACACTTGCTCTATTTCGAGCACTCCGGCTGCGCCGTCGTGCTCGAAAAATCGCGCGTGTTTTAAAGCCCTTTTTATCCACTTATACTTTAATATACTAATATATATATATATATATATATATATATATATATATGTATATATATATATATGTATATATATATATATGTATATATATATATATATATATTCGTATTTTTCTTCAACTCAAACTGTTCTACATGAAACATTATGCCAAGGTATGTTACCTGTTGAGTTACTAATTTCATAAAATTACATTATACATTCTTTCCAGAAAATGTCAGCCCTGAAAAATAACGAAAAAAATAAAGCATTGAAAATGCATTCTATTAACAAATAGACCTCTATTACTAAATGAATCCAATAACCCAAGAAATTAATACAAAAGGATTCAAGAAAAAAACAAAATACATATTACCCAGCAAGGGTGAAAAAGCTGAAGCAAGATGTCCCTTTTCTACAACGACATCCAAAAACAATATGGAAACCAAGCCAAAACCAATCTCAAGGAAATCACAAAACTGAAAATCATCGTAACAAAACAAAAAAACCAAAGAATCTTTTACATGAGGTGCAAGGATCTAAACATCCACCCTTCATGTCTAAACTTCAAACTAAAAACTGTGAAACCAACAAGTACGTACCTAGGCAGAAAATTTGAAAACTTCACAAACAACTACAAGAACCAAATTTCAAATTTACTAATCACAGATGCTACCCAAACTATAAACAAAACCACCCTTACAATTAATACCAAAATTAACAACCTCTACAACCATATCCCTCATGACATAATTAACAAATTTTTATCATTAGAAACAAAGAAAAATGAAAAATTATTTCTAAAAATGAAACGCATAATATAAAGAAAATAAACAATTTAATAAAGAAAAACGAAAACAACACACCATCAATAGACACATCCAAATGGATCACAAACCTGTCCCAAACCGACATCCCAAAAGATATCTAACAAATACTTGCCCATGGTGAAAAATTCGCCCTCTACCCAACAAAAATCGAAGACATTCCCACCATTGATATTATAGCCTCCATTGAAGCTAACATAACCAAAGCCCCTGAAAATATCCAAAACGAACTCAGATGCAACATTGTCAAGTCAATCACCAGTTACAATACAAAATTAAAAAACAGAAAAATTAAGTTAAACAACACACAAAAAACCTTCGCTAAAAACATCAAAAAAACAAAAACCTCCCTAAGAAACAACCCTCAATTAATAGTTATCAAACCCGATAAAAGTAATAAAACTGTCATTATGAACAAAAAAGACTACGAACAGAAAATGGAAAACCTATCAAGTGACACTAATACCTATAATAAATTAAAACATAACCCAACAAACATCTATCAAAATAAAAACAATTATCTGATAAAAAAATGGCACACTCGAAACCTTATAACAACAGAAATAGAACAAAAATAAAAAATAAAAAATGCAACACCGCCCAAAATATACGGACTACCAAAACTCCACAAAGAAGGAATTCCACTCAGGCCCATTGTATCCTCAATATAATTGCCCTTCTTCAAGCTATCCAGATTCCTCACTGACAGTATCTCAAATATAATAGGAAAAAATACCTACTACATAAAAGACAGTTTCGCATTCAAAGAAGTCACTGACCAAATAACCCTACCAGACAACTACTTACTTATATCCTTGGACGCCATATCTCTATATACCAATTCACCTATAAACCAAATTGAACACATATTACAGAAAAAATGGCACTTATTAAAAGACCACACCCCTTTACCGTTCGACGAATTCAGAAAAGCAGTAAACTTAACATTGAAAAACAACTTCTTTCAATATAAAAACGAATTTTTTAACAACTAGATGGATGTGCAATGGGATCCCCTATATCAAGTCCAATTGCCCAACTAATTATGGAATCACTAGAAGAATCTGTCATAGAAAAGTTGAATTGTCATATACCGTTTTTCAAGAGATACGTTGACGACTGCATAATGGCTATCCCTAAAGATAAAAAAGATGAAGTCTCAAAAGCATTTAACGCGTTCAACACAAAATTACAATTCACATTAGAAGAAAAAAAGAACAACGAAATAAACTTCCTAGACATGACCCTCATTAGAAAAAATTAAAAAATCCTCACAAAATGGTACACAAAAACTACCTGGTCAGAAAGATACTTAAATTTCAACTCATGTCACCCCTTCAACCAAAAAAAAGGCGTATTTATTGGCATAACTGACCGAGCAATCATATTAACCCAACCTACTCTACGAAAAGACAACCTGAAAAAGGTAGGACAAAAATAAATGAATTCAACTTCCCAATCAAACTATTAAACCAAATCATGAGACAAAGAACCCATAAATTATACAACCAAACAAAACCACAATTAAACACGAAAAAAGATACTAACTATATCCCCCTCTCATACGTACCATTTCTCTCAGAAAACATTAACAACATCACAAAAAAATTCAATTACCAAATTTGTCATAAATCAAACAACACTTTAAAAAACCTTATCACACCCCTAAAAAGTACAACCCCAACTATGAAAAAATCTAATGTAATTTACAGCATTCCATGTAATGACTGTGAAAAAGTTTATATGGGTATGACGTCACAATTACTAGAAAATAGACTGAAAGGGCATAAATATATGAAAAAGTCAAGCACGGCACTAAACGAACATATCATAAATGAAGAGCACAACCCTAATTTCAATAAAACCAGCATTTTAAGCATAGAAACCAACCCAAGAAAAATTAACATCAAGGAGATGATTTACATAAAAAAAAACAACAACGCAATGAACGACAGAACAGACATTGGTTACCTCAGTAAAATTTACCACACCATTTTATAACCACCATAAGTAATAATAATAAAAAAAAAAAGCATCATAAGTACCTAACTACATAAAACGAAATTCAAAAAAAGGAAAAAAAAACACTCACCCCTAACGTTACCATTGAACACACAACTAAACAATAACCTGTTCAAAAGGAAAACATTCTCAATAGAACATAGTGACTAAAGTTTATCTTTCAGTCGCAGATGATTCCACATCTGATTTTATGAACATCCTGTTTATATTTTCAACAAATTGAACAATAACCGTTTGTAAACTTGACTTCTCCTCCGAATATCTCCGACCCTTACAAGCAAACGTCACATCCACCCGCACAAAACATCCGTTCACAATCATACGAAAGCAATACACCCGTTCCAGAATAATAAAATAAGCATGTTATATATATATATATATTCGTATTTTTCTTCAACTTAAACTGTTCTACATGAAACATTATGCCACGGTATGTTACCTGTTGAGTTACTTATTTCACAAAATTACATTATACATTCTTTCCAGAAAATGTCAGCCCTGAAAAATAACGAAAAAATAAAGAATTGAAAATGTCCCCGGCCGGGGACGAAACGTATTCTTTTAACAGATAGACCTTTATTACTAAACGAATCCAATAACCCAAGAAACTCCTCAATATATATATATATATATATATATATATATATATTTGATACATATTTGTTAAATAACTGGAAATTATGTATATTTGTAGATAGACTAATATAAGATTGGTATTTGTTTTATTGTTGTAGTTATTTACAGAAGGAAACGTTATTTGATTTGGAATTATCATTGAATAGGGAATTTAAATTCTTATCCCAATTTAACAAAAAAGTTCTGGCGCCCATTCAAATTCACAATTTCTTGAACCTTTGCTTGCAACATAAATAAATTTGAAACTAGCAAGGCGGTCCAAAGAACTCCACACCGCTCTTCACTGAATAGTCTGGGCATTCTATTACAACAATTAACTTGTTTTTCATTACACAACATGCATTAAGTTTGCAAAATTTTGAAATTTACGGAACCCTTTTCGGAACCTTTTTTTTTGTCATTTGTTTAAAAAAAATTAAAAAGTCCTGCAAATTGGGTAAGTGAACTGTAAAAAAGTTAAACATATTCACGTAATTTGCAGTCACTTCTGAAAAACTTTTTTCTCGACGTTACCATTTTCATACCCAAAGCATTGAAATAATTACAAAAGTTTTTTATTGTGGTAGCAAATAAAGAGAATATGTTACTTTGTAACCTTATAGGAAAAAACGAACCTCTTTATTCACAAATAATTGCAAAAGTTCTGCAAATTGAAGATATAATTATAACTAATATTACGCGAGAGATTTGCAACCGTCATATTTAACGGAACATTTTTTTATTTATTTATTTTTCAATTCAGTTATAAATTTTCAACATTGTGCAAATATGTTCAAGATATAATATTAGACCGACATATATCTAAAGTGGACAAGTTAAATACTTGATTATCCATCGCTTATATCTGTTATATTTTGTACTGGTTGATTGGAATGGATTTCCAGAGTATAACATTTTATTTCTACCGATAAACTATCATTGCGCATGTTCTGCTAAGAAACTATTGGAAGACATCGATTTTTTTATCCAATAGAAACGACGTGCAATCACAACATAACTATAGCAATCGAAGAGATTTCAAAATTATTAATATATAGTAAGGATATCAAAACTGAAAAGGGAAACATTCTCGATTAAATATTTCAAAGTGTCTCTCCAAAAGAAATGATTCTAACTTTTTCCATCTTTGCAAAGTGAGATTGCTTCTTGAAAATGTGTTTCCCATTTCTTCCGGTCTTCCTGATGATCGTGGAAGCGTGAAATAGATTTTCGTCGACAAAAATGTATTGAAGACCTAGTGAATGCGATGTCTCTCCTGCGTCAATGTTACGAATGATTTCTGGTGAGTACTCTCTTTTGGAAAACATTTTTCTTTGCCTCATTCATCTTTATGAGTTCTTAATTAAGACTGGAATAGAAAATCAAATAACTATCTGAATAAAGGAAGTAGTTTTTTTCTGTTAGACATTCACAAAAAACAACTTCATTTTGGGCCTTTTCAGAATATCTATCAGATGTAGTTCAATGTCCAGCGTGGCTTTAGCCGGGGAAGTAGTTGTTTTCTGTTAGACATTCACAAAAAACAACTTCATTTTAATCGAGGATTTTTCAATTCACAGAAAAATATTTCTATCAATATTTAATCGAGAATGTTTCCCTTTTCAACATGAATACCCCACAAGAGGTTATTTTGACGATGGAAGATAGTGACTAAAGTTTATCTTTCAGTCGCAGATGATTCCATATCTGATTTTATGAACATCCTGTTTATATTTTCAACAAAGATATCAAAACGTTATCGATTATAAATTTCTCAAGTACATAATTTTCATCATCAAACAGAAACGTTGCCGAAAAATAAAAATTTGTGAGGTCGATATTACATCTCAAATTCTATTTTTACCGGTATGTATTTGTTGAATTAAATGAATTTATAATTTACCTTCCCACTTGACTTTCCTACTTCAATTATGGTTTCGCATGAAAAATTATATTGAATCCGAATGGAGGACTGGTATGTTATCGACACGTAAGAATCATTTTCTTGATTCATAAAAATTTTGAAAATGAACAGTGGAAAAAACACTGTGACGTTACACAGTTTAGGTTAATCGTACTAATGTCTGACGTCAGAGTGTTTTTTATTATCAATATTTCTTCCATTTTTTCATGATTCATTAAAATTATGAAAACATTTCGAGAGATTCTCGATCCTCCATTAGAAGTACTGTAATATGATGTTATGAATTCATATCGAAATCGTTAGCTTTCAACATTGAATGACTTCACCTACCGTTGACGGTAGTTCACTTGGTAACACAATGAATGTCATTTATTATATAAAAATCTCCATCAATAACGTTAATAATATTGATAACACAAGTGTTGAGAAATGAATATGTTTTTAATTCCTAATATTTCGCATTGTAACATAGTTTGCAAATTATTATACTGCCACCAAGTGGTAAAATGAGTTATCTGCCCGATTTACAGAACTTTTGCTTCTTTTGGTAGAGTACAAATACGAAAATATATTTTTTTTATTTTACTCTCATTTCCGTGTTGCAGACTTGGTTGCAAATTATTCAAAACATTGTACGTGATGACTTCTTCACTTGCAACCATTATTTGAAACTTTTGTAATTATTCCGATACTTATTTCAATAAAAAAAATCAATTTCATTAAAAAATATATTTTTTTACGCAAGGGGTTGCAAATTAAAACTCTTGTCCAGAACATTATTTCAGTTATTTTTTCGAGTTTGCAGAACTTTTGAAATTTTCATCGAAAAATTAGGATTACCAAAATTTTTTTTTCGATATAACAAACATTTCTGTTATGTTTGAATGGTTGCAAATTCATCAGAGGAAGTCAATTGCTTTCTTCCAAAACTTTAAGGTTTGCATAACTTTCGCAAATTTTTCCGCGATAATAATGTGAAAATTTCTTAAATCCCGATTTCCTACATCTTTCGTTCAGACAAAAGGGTTGCAAAATCAGACTTAATATCATTGGAACGTACTCTTCATTCTACTAAAGTTTCAAAACTTTTGTAATTATTATGTAATTTTCGAAAAATCATGTCTATCGCTAGTGGCATATGACATGAATTTAACATTTAATCTTTGTTGAAACTTAATCCTGCTCTACAGACCAGCATCACTGAGATATGTTACACCCTATATAATGAGACACTATTTCACCTTGTTCCTCAGGGGCTGTGTGGCATTCTTGTGGTGAATGTAATTTCCATCGGGGCTTGTAATAACCTGGAACATGCATTATCCATAAATAATGGCCTATTTGTGGCCCCAGTGGAAATTTCAATTCAGAAAGGTGTTGCCACGAGATTATCCTGTGTACTACGAACCCAAGATAATCCTATAACCAATATTTTATGAGGCCATGCTCTTGTGTCGCCCAGCCCAATTATTTCGAGTGATCTCTAGAAATTATATTTTCAACTGCACTTTAGTGTTTGTATATGTTCGTTTTGTTCATTTTGGGTGATGAAAGCACTTCGCCGATATGCAGATGAAGGAACGTCCATCACATAAATGAGCGACTATAACTCTTCATTCCATTCCAATGGAAATCACAATCAAATGAATGAATTTCCCAGAAAATAACGCGGCAAGAAATCTATATACTATACTATATAATCTATACATATATACATATATAGATTATATAGTATATATATATATATATATATATATATATATATATATATATATATATATATAAATAATATATATATATATAGTGAAAGATAGTCGTTGCTGACTAGTTAGGTGTAACAAATTGATTATTGGGGTATGCAGCAAAAGAAAAAGTGTACTCTTTAAAGTTTGTCCAAGCTTTCGGAATGTTTTATTTCCATCTCCAGGGATACTACAATGAAGAATAGAACAAATTAGTGTGTCATTCGGACCTTAAGGTACTAATAACTTACATCTTTGTTGAGATTAGTTTCTATGTTGTTTATGAATGTTCTTCATGTAAAGTACGGCGAAATATAAGTTCTGAATTTGAAGTTGGTAACACATGCTTTAAATCGTCAACTAATTATACACATTAAAATTCATCGAAACGTTACTAATTAAAATATTAAAAATATAAAGTCTGAAGCATGTGTGTCCTGAAAAAGTACAATAGGTTATAAATTGTGGGAAAATT
The DNA here is from genome assembly GCA_018342105.1 of Gonioctena quinquepunctata. Lineage (NCBI taxonomy): Eukaryota > Metazoa > Arthropoda > Insecta > Coleoptera > Chrysomelidae > Gonioctena > Gonioctena quinquepunctata. Next base: position 171,328 of record JAFIRS010002135.1, read on the forward strand.
ATTTATCCACTTGTCATATGCTTTGACAGTCACTGGTACCAACTGAGGGTAGTACCAACTGATATGGAATGGTTTGCCATTATTGGCCAAAGTATTTTAGTAATTTTCTTGTTAGTACCAACTGAAGGTTGGGCCAACTTGAAGATATATTGATAACTAGTAATGAGCTCAGATTGATTTAAGGAAAATTCTGTATTTTCCATTGCTAATAAGAAGGAATAAATTCCACTTAGCTGGTTGACATCCGTTTTTTTGTTCATATGATTTTTTTCCTGTGATATGAAAGCCATTTCCAGAAAAGTTCTCTTAGTAGTGCGCCGTTCATTAGATAATATTTTAACTTCATCATAGTTCATATGATGGTCGAATTTGTTCACGTGATCTGCTAGGGCACATCTTTCTGGATGGTGCCTGCAATCACTTTTATGGGATATTAATCTCTGTTTTAATAATCTTGCAGTTTGACCAATATACACTTTGTCACAACCCTGGCAAGGTATACTATATATAACATTCCTGCTGTCTAACATTGGGACTTTGTCTTTCACTTTGGAATAAATAGACTTAATTGTAAGGACTGTTTTGTTCGCTATTTTGATATTATCTATGGTTTTGAAAAGTCTAGGAAGTTTGGGTGAAATATCTCTTAGGTACGGTAAAGAGGTAAAAATACTGGAGACAATACTGATAGTAGTCACTGTGTTATTATTCGATATATTATGATTTATATGACTATGTTGTGGCTCAGTAATAGGTGATGTGTTGAGCAATATACTTTTCATTAAACTTGGAGGATAAGAATTGTCTAAAAAGAGATTTTAAAGGATTTTAAGATTTTTATTATGGAAACTTACATCTAAAATTCTCAGCACCCTGTTCTTCATCTGCTTTACCAGATTTACTTTTACCGAATGTTTGTGAAAGGACAGATAATTTGAATATCTTCCAGAACTGCAATCTTTCTGATACCAATCTATCAGTATTTTGTTCTCTTCGGAACGTACGAATCTGGTGTCCAGAAATGGTACAGATTGTTCGACGTTTTCGGTTTCTATAGTAAACTGGATATGTGGGTCATAGTTATTGAAGGTAAACAGAATTTCATCTGTACTATCCTTTGGCATTGCCAAAATAATGTCATCGACATATTTTTTTATGAAAAAAGGTTTGAAAGATAAAACTGGTAGTACAGTGTCCAACAGGTCATCCATTACGTAGGCCCCAAGGATAGGTGAAATTGACGCTCCCATTGGAGTACCAAAGGTTTGTCTATATATTTTATCATTAAAAGAAAAATATGTATTATCAAAAAGAAAAATTTGCAGTTTCATAAATGTTTCTTCGTTAATATCGCAATGATTACTAATACTATCCCAATTTTTATGTACTGCTCTCTGGCAAGATTCAAGATAATATGGAAATAAAACATTCCGAAAGCTTGGACAAACTTTAAAGAGTACACTTTTTCTTTCGCTGCATACCCCAATAATCAATTTGTTACATATATATATATATATATATATATATATATATATATATATATATATATATATATATATATATATATATATATATATATATATATATATAATCTATACATGAAAAGGCTTCTGAGCCCATCGCCAAAGAGAGCTGCTTAGCTTTAGGCCAGTAGATATAGACAATCAATTAACATTAATTCCAAAAGTTTTTAAACTTCGATGGTATGTTAGTGCATCAATAAAAATGGAGTATAAAATTTTGCAGAAGTCTGCGATGAACGGAACATTGTTTTAATTGCGAAAAATGTTTTCATGCTTTATTATTGCACTGAAAACTGCAAAAGTTCTGCAAACTAGGCATACCCCTAGTAATGGTATTTTACAACATGCATTAAGTTTGCAACCTTGTAAAATTCACAGAACCTTGTTTTTGTAATTTGAGTTTTTCATTGTAATTTGTTCAAAGAAATTACAAAAGTTCTGCAAATTGGATAAATGAACGGAAAAAAAGTTTAAAATATTCACGTACATTTGCAACTATTCCTGAAAAACGCATCGGTTATTTATTAAAATTCTTTATCGACGCTCCCATTTTCAATACACACAAGCATTGAAATAATTACAAAAGTTTTTATTGTGGTTTCAAATAAAGAGAATATCGGTCCTAGTGGATTTGTAACTTTGTAACCTCATACGAAAAACGGAACCTATTTATCGACCAATATTTTTTTTGCATTTTTACAACTTCTGAAATAATTGCAAAAGTTATGCAATTTGCAATTGAAATTACGACTAATATTTTACGTGACGCAAGAGATTTGCAACCGTCATTGATCAACGGAATATTTTTTTTTGTACAATTGATTCGTTTTTTTTTTAATTTGGACATAAATTGCGAACATTGTGCAACTAGGTTTGAGATATACCAGATGACACAAGATATCGGGCCACCCCTGTAACTTCTGCATTCGTGAACGGATTTTTCTGGAATTTGGTACAGTTATATAAGCAACCATTTCGGATTTGATCACATTACAATCCAATATGGCGGACTTCCGGTTTTTCTGTAAATACCAGTAACTTTGTTTTTTCAAATGAAACACCCTGTATATTCTTACATATTCGAATTCAACAGGTCAAAACAAGTCCAAACCCCATCCCAAATGTGATTTTTTTCAAACAATTGTAATTAAAATTATTTTCTTATATTACCTCGTGGATAAATGAGATTTCGTCGAAGCTATTCACAATAAGTCGCAAATAACAGAACAACTAATTTTTTTCTGAAAAATTATTTTTTGTGTCACTCACTGGTTAATCAATTTAGTCACATCACATTTTGATCAAAAATTCATTTTTTTCAAATGAAACCCCTATGGGCCACCTATCTGTCTCTCCAGAACATTCATTAAGGAAAAAAATTACATATCATTTTCGTATTTCGGTGCAGTAACAAATTGTATAAATTCAAAAATCTACAATTAGTTCATGAGTTTTCTAGCGGTTCGAATAATTTTTCAACAGTTAGCTGTGGAAAACAACATTTCTGAATCTTGTCAACTAATTGTGTAAGTTATACTTATGAGCACGATAATGGTGTTTTTTTTTTAATTCTTCTAGCGTTTTCTCGACTGACATTGCATTGGTATTCCACTTCCCGCGTCGAAGCGGTTGGATCAAATTCGACATAAGCAAAATATTCAATTCTGCCTCCTCACTTACGATCATCTTCTCCATTGTTGGGTTCTTTTCGGAATCTTCTCTCCACATTTTTGAAAAAAGTTCTTTGTGGGTGTTTTCTGTGTGGGTATCGTTCAGCGTATAACTGACAAGCGGCGACAATGTTTCCAAGACATTCTCCGTAAATTAATAACATATCCACCTGTTCACTTCTTGTGAACCTATAATTTTGATTTTACATTTCTACTAAACTTATTTCCGGAAGTTAACTGATTTTCGAGAGTTGAGATGAAAGATGACAGCGAAACACAATTAGTTGACAAGATTCAGAAATGTTGTTTTCCACAGCTTACTAAGTTATAGATTTTTGAATGTATACAATTTGTTACTGCACCGAAATACAAAAATAATATGTAATTTTTTTCTTAATAATTTCAAGGGGGGGGGGTTTTTTAAAAAAAAATTTTTGATCAAAATGTGATGTGACTGAATTAATTCATCAATAAATGACACATAAAATAATTTTCCAGAAAAAATTATGTTTCTCTGTTATGTGCGACTCATTGTGAATAGCTTCCCAAATCTCATTTATCCACGAGGTAAAATGAAAAAACAATTTTAATTCCAATTGTTTCAAAAAAATGACATTTTAAATGAGGTTTGGACTTGTTTTGACCTGTTGAACTTGAATATGTGAAAATATACAGGGTGTTCCATTGGAAAAAACAAAAATGCTGGCATTTGCAGAAAAACCGGGAGACCACCATATTGAATTGTAATGTGATCAAATTAGAAATGGTTGCTTATATAACTGTACCGAATTTAAGAAAAATCGAATGCAGAAGTAACAGGGGTGGCCCGATATCCTGTGTCACCCGGTATATTAGACAGTGTACCAGTTGAATTCACGATTATTCTTCGCGTATATCTGTTATATTTTGTACTGGTTGATTGAAATTGCATCCGAGGAATAATACGGTTACGTAGTTAACCATTGAATAATTTGAAATTAATTATTAATCTCGGAAGCAATCACTGTTTTCGACCTATCAGCGAAATGAATTTGATCTAATATTTTCGAATGCAACAATCGAAAGAAAACAAAATTTTGCTAAATCCTGCTAAAAGATTATTGGAAGGCATTAATTTTTCATCACATTAGAAATGACATGTAATCATTCTTCATTTAAAATTTTCACTTGTCACAAGATGACTTCATAGCAATCGACGAGATTTTGAAATGAATAATCGATGCTCTATGGAAGTACATGATTTTCATCATCAAACAGAAACGTTGCTGAAAATAAAAATTTGTAAAATCGATATTACATCCCAAATTCAATTTTTACAAGTATATATTTCTTGAATTGAATAAAATTATAATTTACCTTTCCACTCGACTTTCTTACTCCAATTATGAAAAATTATATTGAATCCGAATGGAGGATTGAAATGTAATCGACACGTAAGAATCATTTTCTTGATTTATATATTTTTTTTAAATAAAGAGGGAAAAACATATTCGTAGGCAATTCTATTTCAGTTATAGCTTCAGGACTATTAGATGAATGTGCATGGTTTTTGGTTAGTAAAATAGTTGTCTCTCATAAAAATACAATTGTCGGCCTTCTGTCATTCTGGTAATGAATCATGTTACTAAACTGCTGTGCATTCATTACTCTGTAAACAGAACACTGTGACGTAACACAGTTGTAGGTTAATCGTACTAATGTACAACTGTACGAGTGTTTTTTAAATCTCAATATTTTCCGCATTTTTCAATAAATCAAGAAAATTATGAAAACGTGTCGAGATATTTTCGATTCTTCATCAAACGTACTGGTACGTATTTTTTTATCCAAATTCCTAAGTGTGTAACCTAACCTAAGACCTAACCTAAAATTTCTGTACGTGGTTGAAATTTCCTGGTGTAGTGTAGGGACAAAAAGTTTAATGTGTATTTGAATTTGTTGGAATATGCAAAAACGCATGATAGGGAGCAATTTTTTAAATACACAAGGGTGTCTCCAGAGATGTTCGACCATCTATTGAGATACATCGAGCCATATATAAAAAGAGACGCAACCAAGCCCCCAATCGAACCAGGACAACGGCGGGCTATTACATTGCAGTAAGTACATCATCTCACATCAACTTCAACGAGTACAAATGTTTGTATTTCAGCTATTTGTCAGAAGGGTGTTCCATGCAAGAAATCGCCTGGAATAATTATATCAGCAAAACAACTGTGCATTGTATATTGAAGGAAACTTTTGACGTTTCATGGATGGTTTGGCACCTATTGTATTGCCAGAACCAAGCAAAGAGGACTTGGATAAAATTTCTGGAGGATTTTACAAACGATGGAATATTCCTAATTGTATTGGTGCAGTGATGGAAAGTACATAATTATCCAATGCCCAAAAAATTCTGGAACCTTATGTTTTTCTTATAAGAATTCCTTTAGGTATGTACTGTTTGGTACTAATTTCCCAAATAATTGGTTGTTGAATTATCTTTTGCAGCATTATTCTCATGGCTGCATGTAATGCATTTTATAAATTCACATATGTCGATATAGGCAGAGAGGCATCGAACCATGACAGTAATGTTTACCAGAACAGTACATTTGGGAGGGCAGTGCTTGATGGTACTCTCAATATACCACCACCAAAACTATTGCCAAAAACCAAAACACCTTTCCCTCATTTTTTCGTGGCAGATGAGGCTTTTCCACTTCATACTAACATTATACGTCCGTACCCAGGCAAATATTTGTGGGAAAGAATAATATTTTTCAATTACCGCTTGTCTAGAGCTAGGCGTATGATTGAAAATACATTTGGTATTCTTGCGCAAAGGTGGCGACGATTAAGAACACCATCATTGCTAATGGAGAGTTATGTAACAACAATATATTGGCGTGCATTGTATTGTCCAATTACATTCAAAAAGAGGAAGGAGACATACCAGTGAAAGGAAGAAAATACTGCCCCACAGGCTTTGCAGACTCACTGAGTGATGAAGAGAACAATTTGACATCTGTAGGACGTCTGGGTGCAGATAATTCTTCGAATACCATTAAAGATTTGAGGGATTCACTTGCAGAATATTTTTTATTTCTAATCAGGGAGCATTATCATACCAGTGGAATCTGGTGCACCAATGAGGTTACCCCGACTATGTCGATCAATCCACCTGATGAATTATCAATTCAGTAGTTATTTAGAGATATGATTATGAGTTTTATTTTAAGAAAATTTATTTATTTTAAGAAAATATTACCAACAGATGGTAATTTTAATTTTTATTTTTCCCTTTAAAAAATCGAGTTTTTTATTCAGGTACCAAAATTAGTCAACAAATAATACATAACAAAAATCAATCAAATGAATAATAACTAACAATAAATAATATGAATCTCTGAATAAATATACAAAAATGAACAAAATAAATGAATATGCAATTTTGAAAAGGGTCCATCTCGCATATTTTGACGAATACGTTTTTTCATATCAACGTGTTCTAAATGCTTCCCTGTACCTATTATTTTATTATATTTCTGTAACTTTCGATTGCTAATTGGCCCACAATGTAACTCAAAAATACATTTTATAAATATTATACTTCTTTCGAAAATAATCAGTTTTTGTCATTTCCTGAAAACTTGAAATATTCAGACATGTGCCCTTTTCGAAATTGCATATTCAAATATATATCCTACGAATAGACAAAAAAAATTATTTGCTGCTACATTCTAAGGAATGTATATAATAAAAAAATCGAAGTTTTTTATTCAAAATCAGTGATGATATATGACAAAAAAAAAAAAACCCAAAAATAATATTCCTGAAAAAAATCTATAAATATATCCTTCAAAAAAAAAAAAATTTTCTAAAGAATGTATATGATACAAAAAATTAAAATATACCTTAAAAAATTAACAAAATAAATACCTATATATTCTTCAAAAACACAGAAAAACTTGTCCATACAAAAAATAAACCTACAAAAATCAACAAAACAAAATATATTCTTTGAATACACAAAAAAACTACATACTGTCACTTTCTACTGATTCTAAGTGATTGCAAATTACCTGATATTTTTTTTAAGATGATTTTATCTTTTTTAGAAAAAATGCTGATATCTGCTGTTAAGTCCTGACAAAATGTTCGTCTTCATTAATTGGAGTTGGTTGGTGCTCCGTTATATTTTTTTCGAGAACCTTGTGGAAAGTATCAAAGCAGCCACTAATTTTTTCTGTCAGAACCTCAGAGGTTTACCTTTTTTGGAGGGGATAGTATGTCGAGGAATGATCTCATTTCAGTTGGCTCTTTTCAAAATTGGTCGTTTAATTGAAGTAGCTTTTTTAAATGTGACACTTTTAGATCTAAACACTTTGTGTGCTACAACTTTCTGCAAACGATGAAACTCCATCACTTTGACTATCGATTTCGACGCTCTCATTTTCTTGACTTCCACTTTGGGTATTGAGTTCTGCAATTTCATTTTCCTGATCATGCTCCACTATTATTTGGGGTACAGAATTCCACTCTACGCTTCCTGGCCTGTTTTTAACTTCAATGTTCGAGTATGACCTTAAAATTTAATGAATTATTGATAGTTCTATTAAGAATAAAATAGTCATTCACCTTCTTGTTTGGATATATTTGTCTAAAAACCCCATAATTTTGAAATATGGCCAAGTTATCTGCGAAGCTCCGGAACCCGATGGTGAATTTTTGATATCCCTTCTAAGGCCCGTATATTTATTTCTCAAAAGCTTTCATCTGTGTTCACAAGCTTCAGCTACAGAAAACATCATTTAAAAAACGTTAACCACCTGATTTTTTGGCCCTTTCGTGTTTCTCCCATTATCTGAGCGATTGTGAGCCAAGCATTTTCTTTCAGTCGGCTGTTCTTGTATCTTCCATCACTTTTCGCATATAACTGAGGAAATATGGATACATATTCTATCAGCATGCCATCATCCATTTTACTGATAATATTTTCTAATAAGAAATGATAAAATTTCAAATATTCAAAATAAAATAAAATAAATCAATATGGAGGTCATGTACGGTCAGTAACGGAAAAGTGAAATCTACTGAACTTACACAAAACACAAAAGTCGTTGTCAAAAAAGCTGCGATTTGATTGGTTCATTCTTATTTCTTATTTTGTTTCAGTCATCTGTATAAACCAATGTTTTTTGCCCTTATTTCTTATTTTATTTGATTTGCTGTATAAACTCTCCAATAGACTTGAAACTGGCAGTGAAATTAACAAACAACTGGAAAGGCGGCTGAATTAACGAATATTGAGGCAAGCGGCCGAGATATGCAATATTGTGGTATATCCCTCTCTGTCTAGTTCATGTTTATATACCGCGTCAACATAGGGCTACCACTTCATAACGTAATATTTCAAATTTTAATGATTCTTTGCAGATATAATTATTTGAAAGGTGCAAAATAAACAATAAGTTTACAGTTTATTACATATATCATCAACGTGATCGATTTGAAATCACATACGAGCACTTTTCCAGAGGCCCACACTACCATCAGACAGTCGAAATTATGTTTCCACATGTAATTTAAAAAAACCGACTCAAATAAAAATTTCATTATCAAATCTTGACCAAATTTATATGGAACCACCACCCTTTGTAACAAAAAAAAATCATTGAAATCAGACAAGGTGGTAAAGAATTATCGCTGTACATACTTAAAAAATATATTCTGAGGAATTGTGAAACTCATCTTTGTTTAAGTCGGTTAAAAAGAAGAAAAATGGATTGTAGGTTGAAGAAATTAAACATTTATATTGAATATTCATTTAAGGGAGAACTCATAATCACAAAATAACAATATTATTGATTATTGAACAGTTTCAATTTTGTTAATTTGTGCCCCCGACCCGATTTGGTTTTTTGAATGCCTTCATTACAAAGTTTGGCGTGATGTGGTAATCGGCATTTAATGAATCGGTTAACAATACCTTTTATCAAATGAATTTCATGTATGTCTTCAGAAATAAATTTTTCTGCCACCGCATGGATGAGTAGGTTGAAAAACTTGCAAATTTAAAGGAAATATTTGTATTGCTGCATTGCGTAATAACCTCTCTATATTTTTGTTCTGCAATGGCCCAGACTGAAGTATTCTGCAAACTGTATTATTTTGTACGTCATTTGGCTACCTTTTCATCTTTATATTGATTTATCAAAAACTCTTAGAAAAATAAAAGTTATCAGTTTCATATGAATACAGGAATACCTTTGTCTGTACAATTTTTTTTTTAATATTTCAATTAAGTGTTCCATAGACTCAATTTTCTTTATTTTCCGTTTTAATTTCTGCTTGATGGTCTTCAATTTTTTTTTCACAAAAAAGTTTTCTGTTACAGGAACATAAATGGTTTGTGTTTGAGCATCTTTCATCTTACTAAAATGGTTTATTTTCATAGTCTGTCTCTTTAAATTGTTCACTACACAGTCTACTGGTTCTTGACGGTTTCCAACCACAATCGAAATATTTGGGGCGTTTTATGGGAACCTATATGAAAAAATTAAAGTACTGATATGAGAATAGAATATGTAAATATTTATATCTTACTTACGAATGAAAACTTTTTTCCTTGTCCTGCAAGTTCGTACTTCCATCAGCAACACAGTATTGTACCATTTTCAATGTAATTTCTTCTATCATGTAATTCATACACACTTTCTGAATTCTAAAGCACACTTATACTGTACTAATGCAAAATAATTGCTCCTAGTTATCTCACAGCCACATATAACGAACATGTAATTAAAAAATTTAAAGGTGCAAACGTGCCCTGGCTCATGGCGTGGAGTGAATGAGGATGTTTATACCACAATATAGTGTGATCTCATTCTACTGCGCCTGACACACTCCCTTCATGAACAAGCATAACTAGCCGCCTTTCCAGTTGTTTGTTCATTCCACTGGTAACGGGACTGCTCACCACGCATTGTCCTCTGAGGTACTACTGCCTCAAAAAATTGATAGATCAGACAGTGAACTGCTAGACGGAGAGTCGGCAAAAAAACACGTATGATTAGCTCAGAGCTAAAACTTTTCGAGAAGTAAGTCATTGTTATGAATAACAGGGCAGAGCAAGTATAGCGGCTCGTAGGTGTCGGCGTTGCGCTGCGCAATTTTTTTAATGTGTCAAAAAAAAACTATGCTCTTGGGGAATCAGCTCAAAGCTAATTCTTGTTTTATATTGTGATAACTTTATGGCCTTAGGGGCCTTGAAAGGGGTTGGTAGCTCAGGATAACTTTTGTGATACCCAGATTATGAACAGAACAAACATACAATATTAAAAAACAATAAATATGAACAACAATCACTATACTTACACCTAGAACTAGGTATACGACGCTGCCAGAATGGCAGCTCAGTAGTTGGGACTACATTTTTGTAAAATTGGAAATCTTCAAAAATATTTCAACTTCTAACTTGTAGCTCTAATTTGTCATCGTAATCTTGATTCCAATTTCCCGTGGTAGTGCCAGCAACACTCTTTTATATCGAACACACGTTATCCGATGTGATTTATTCCCAAACAATTTGAGGTTCAAGCACTTTCAAACAAAATGAGTTGTAGGAACATCCGAGTGTGCTAACCCCTGATCCGGAGAATATATGTCGTTCAGCTTTGGAGGGCATATTCCTGACAATATTATACATAAGATAGCCAAAGTATGGAGGAGTTGTATGCCATACCGATGCAGCGTCTCAAACTGTCCGCAATACTCAGTTAAACTTGTAATTTTTTTATGCTGTCTTGAACTACGAACTCAAAGCAAATTTTTTCACCAAATAATTTAAAAAAATGTCTCATCGCCGATTATGACCAAGCCATACTGTTTCGGTGTCTCTAAGTACCCGCCAAACTGATTCAAAATTATCTAATGTTCCACTGGTCCATGTATCATAGGTACACACCTGGAGAAACATGTATCGATTGATTTTAATGTCTGGAAGACAAGTCTGTGAGTTCCATACCGATTGGATGTCATGAGCGTGAAAAAATAACCTTTAGAGTTGTAAAATTTTCACAGGTGTGATGTATCAACTGGCACAAGTGCCATACCCATGCTCTTGAGACATATTTAATGTCTGGAATACTAATAAATATGTGCCATACCGATATCATGTCTCTAAGGTGAGGAATAATTGAATTTTGTATTACCTACCAATCAGGCATTCGATAAAGTCGTTGAAAATTTTGATGCCTCTCCAATTGCATCATGTGGAGCCGAATTATTTCGACAATTGATGAGGGTTCTTTACGTCAGCAACATTTGGTGCAATGCACAATACCCATCATCTTACGATTCTGATGATGGTTATAGCTGGAAATTGTTCGAAGGCGCTTACACTTTCCATTGAAATGATTGAATTGGAATGCAGAGAAAGACGGCAAAGATGATTTTCACTACAACATAGCATCAGATGAAGATAGCGACAAAACAACCAATGAGGATGAATAATACATGTATGTCGTCATAAATTCACTGTATTTCATTTCTTTTAATAAATTATATTGGTCCTGATTTTTCATAAAACGTTGCGAATGTAATTCCATATCCCTTCTCCATAAATATGAAGACTAGAGAATTATTTTCCAAAACTAACCAATGATATTATGAATATTTCGAAAAAAAAAGTAGATTTTTCATTATGGCATTGCTTCTATTCATCGAAATGGACCACGAAGATCATAGAAACGGACCGCCATACATGTGCCCATAATACATGGACTAGTGGAAAATTTTACATTTTTGAATCAGTATGGCGGGGTACTCAGGGACACCGAAACAGTATGATAGCATGGTCATAATCGGTAATGAGACATTTTTCCTTTGATTGGGTAAAAAAAAATGTTTTGAGCTCGTATTTCAAGAGAGCATAAAATAATTACACGTTTAATTGAGTATGGCGGACAATTTGAGACACTGCATCGGTACGGCATACATTTCTTCCATACTTTGGCTATCTTATGTATAATATAAAACAAGAATTAGCTTTGAGCTCATTCCCCAAGTGCATAGTTTCATTTGACACATTCAAAAAATTACGCAGGGGAACGCTGACACCTACGGACCGCCATACTTGCGCTGCCTACTAGCTTACTTCTCAAAAAGTTTTAGCTTTGAGCTAATCATACGTGTTTTTTTTGCTGTTTCTAGGTCTATGTGCCGTTACTGCGAAAACTTTTGCTACTTTGCGATTGCCAAGGCTTGAGTTCCTCGAAGGGGTTTAATTAACTCCCTCAGACATCAGGAACCCATCTCCCAGGAAACTGATACACTTCGCAAGGAGTTTCGGAATCCCGGGTCTTGAACAGATGAAGGGTAATGTACAAAAAACCGAAGTCGAAGTACGGAGAGGCTGAAGAACCATATCGATCCCCCCACAATCTACAATCTTCAAACAATTACTTGATTTATCATTGATTGCCAAAGAGACAGTTTGCTGAAATATAATTAAACGATCAAATGAACTAAGTGAAGTTTGACCGTAGTTGTATGAAGCGAACAGTCCGAAGATATATCATCCCCCTGCCTTCCTCAACAAATAATCCATAATTGAAATTTGTCCGTAATCTCCATACCAAGTGAGTTGTGATGCATGACACGGGTAGATATATGGAGGGGAACAGCAGGTTAAGTTTATTTCTAGGCTTCAAACTATGCTTAGCGAGTCGCACAGGAGCAGATTATCTGCTTATAAATGACATTTTCGGACTGTGAGCATCATTCAATTACGATCGAACTTCACTTAGGTGAGTTCGTTCAATCGTTCAACTATATAGGACTTCTAATAATAATTTAGTCAATTCACTTCAGTGTGAGAATGTAATGAGCTGCTATTGTGGGAGAAAATAATGATATGGAATTATTTGGGTAAAAACTGATTCCATACTTTCCGTTTAACCGTTTTTCATTACTTCAACTCTGAAATTACCATTCACATGGTGTTCGTAGGATTCGTAGGATAATGACAGAAACAATCAGAATACTAGAGAGCAAGCGTTATGACTGTTATTGATAGTATATAAATCAATGAAGTGATTCAATAGTGACTAACCAATTAAATCAACAGGGGTCGAATAAAAGGTACCCATTCGGGGAGAAAAGGTCTTCTATCGACAAAATTAATCGAAGCTTTTCTCAACTTGTGACTCAAAAGAAATTATATCGATCTGCCTTCAATTATTTTATGAAATTCTTCGTCCCGTTTGCCGATACGAAGGAGGAAAACCAATATTGTTCAGCCCCTTTACGAATAAATTCTTGCAGATATTAATCCGGCACATATTTCAATATCCCACGGAAGTATTCTTATTCGCTGGTAAATAAATTACAATTCTTCAATGACGCCTATTTTTAACCGACAAAAGCAAAAAGGAGGAGGTTCTCTATTCGACGCGTATATTTTTTTTTATGTATCTCCACGCATAACTTTCCACAGAAGAGTTCGATTCCGATGATTCTTTTCTTTCTTTCTTTCTTCCTTTCTTTTCTATTGGATAGGGTGTATTTCAAAATTGGTCCCATTTGAATTTGAACGAAGAAATCCATACCTAAGGATAGCAAAACGGAGGATATTGATCGTTCACCTGCTGAATTTTGGTCCGTTAACCAATTCTATCAGGAGAAATAGTGGGTTTGTTCTTTTTTTATTCGATAGGGTATACCTCATTGTTGATCATATTCCAATTTGGAATGGAAAAATCCACCCCTATGGGTAGAAAAATGGGGGATGATTGATTTTTCACTTGTTAACATTGGCACACATATGTAGTTGATATTGACAGATCCTCCTACATCCGTCACAATAAATACATTCTTTGAAAGGATGGAATTATATACAAAGTGATTGAAACAACTAACCAGAACTATCAAGAATAATGTATATTATATAACAATAAATAGTTAAAGTAGATAATCATATTATTTAACAGTCAATAGTTGAAGTAAGCTAGGTGAGTAAGTATTTTGGAAGTAATCAAAAATTAAGTTGGTAGTAATTAGTAGATTTCAACCTCAAAAAATTGAAAAATAAAAAACTTTTTAACAAAAAATCAAACCGACGAAAAAATCAACTGAAAAGCAAAAAATTTAATAAACCTTAGTGCTAATGATAATTGAGCTCCTAAACTAATGTGAGTAATTAATTTTGAGTCGGCGCCAAATTAACTAGCAATTGAATTGGGTGAAGCGTAAAATGATGGCAGGGAGATGCATAGCGGCGTTTTGATTACTACTTCAAAGTAATATAATGATCTTCGATAATTGTTTGTTTGGCGCCGAATCAAAATTAGTTACTCACATTAGTTTAGGAGCTCAATAATCATTAGGACTGAGAAGGTTTATTTAATTTTTTGCTTTTCAGTTGACTTTTTCGTCGGTTTAATTTTTTGTTAGTAAGTTTTCATCTCAACTCAAAGAAAACCTACAACATCATTGGTGAACTGAGCTGTCTAACCTACTTCGAATTATTATGTTACTCAATAATTCACCCAGAAATATATATTGTAAACTTAATCTGGCCGTATTCCCATCTTCTTCTCGTCATTTTCTTGAACTCTTCCCGACAATTTCTACCATTTACATGTGCTATAATAGCCCAAATCTTCATATTCGCAGAGTAACATTCTCATATCCAAAGGGCCACGGCCATAAAAAAAGCTGTCCACCATTAATGAACAATAGATGTCTCTTGAATAAATAACACTCCAAGCTCATAACATAACATAACAGTTTTTCAAAGTTTTTCAAAGTTCGGCTTTTCAAGAGGATGAAGCTCAGACCTTCGGCTACTTTCTTATGATAGATATATTCTTAAATCATCCATGATTTTAATACGTCAAACAACAAATAATTTACAATCAAACTACAATTGCCTAAAAAAATATAACAATTTCACAAGGATACAAATGGAAAAATAAGTAAAAAAGGAAAATATGAGTATAATTCACATGATTGATTAAAATAATAACCGGTAATCAAAAATTCTCTAGTTTGAAATTATTTAAATCTCTTATATTATCAGGAAGGTGGTTAAATAACTTACTCAAGAGGGGCAATTTCCATAAAAACAAGAATGTTTCTGGAGCCTTATGAATTCTCCATGCCTGGTAGGATACAAGTGAATATCACAGTTTCGAACATAATTGTGTATGTGTTTTCTAAATAATACAATGCATTTGTAAATATATATGTATGGAACACACATTATTTCGTTGAGAAAGTATTGTCTACAAGAATATATGCGGTCTATTCAATAAATTAGGCAAAACACTCTTTCCTGGAAAATAAAAATTTTGTTTAATTTTGTAGAACAACCCCACACAGCGAAATACAGGGTGTAATCGAACCTCTTGCACACCCGTAAATGACGAGTGTATAACGCCATTTTATAACGAATTACAGTGGTTGAGAATCTGAAAAAAAAATTGAAAACATGTTTTGGTCTTTGTACAATTCGATAAAATTTCAGGTGACCTGCTCAGAAGAAAACTCTGGCAATTACCGAATGCAATAAACATTTAACTCGACATTTGAATAATGTAGAATGTTGAACTGATTGTGTGGTAAATGTACACATTGTAGGCTGCCTGATATTGATATTAAATTTCAAAGTGAATGAAACAACTAACCTTGTTATATCCAAACTGGTGATAAAATCAGAACCAGTTGACTTCATACTCTGCTTTGAGGCACAATAATAATTATGATAGTCACTTGTAGAACGACACAAAGAGTATTGAAAAACAAACAAATGACACACTGTAGTGATTCAGAACACGTGAACTGAACACTGTTGCCAAGCAATTCTACGAACGAATGTTTTTTAGATTGGCTGGTGAATGAAATATCTTGGTTAACAACTAATCAGAAAACAGTACGCGATGTGCACGAGGATCAATTTGAACATTATTGTCTTTGTCTTTCAAAAAATTTGCCATTCTATCAAAAAGTTATTTATATTATATTAATATTTCTAGCACGAAAACGCCCTCCCAGTGATTGGCGACTCCAGAATCCAACCATAATTGAAATTCACTACTTCATTCATAAATGCGACGAGTGATTCATCTTGTCTTCTACTCTTCAAAACAGCACGGTGTATAGTTTTAAGAGCTAGCAAAAGACAAAGACAATAATGTTCAACTTTATTCTCCTGCACATCGCGTACTGTTTTCTGATTGGTTGCCAATTAGGATCGTTCATTCACTAGCAAATCAGGAAACACTAGTAGAATCTAACGAACTATCGTTCGTAGACAGCTTTGTAAACCATGCATGTGAGAATCTTGCTTGGCAACAGTGTTAAGTTCACGTGTTCTGATCCACTACAATGGTCGTGATATTATGTTTGAAACAATATTCAATTGCGAATGTTTCCCTTTTCAATACTTTTTGTGTCGTTTGTTTCTAACAAGTGTCTGTGATAATTGTGATAAGTGATAACGAGTGATGGGTTATTTTATCACTTGTCTTTTTCATTAATGAATTCCTTAGAAAAAGAAATATTGTTCATATAATGTTAATGTAAATTGGCAACCTGTCAATTTTCCCGTTTCTAGTATCATTTTTCATATCAAATTATAAACTACGCAACAAATAAATTTTCAAAAGTGACAGCATATTCATTAGCCTATTTGTTTAGGTAGTCCTAGCAATACATTTAATTGTTTGAAGAAGAATAACAGAAATTAGTGCATAAGTATACCGAATACGTATTATTTGTTATAAGGTATGATCGCTTCTTGCAATTATTCAGAAAAATAGTGAAAATGAAGTGAAAGTGTGTGGTATCAAATTATTCGTAAAAAATGATATTTCACAAAAAGCCGACGAGCTTGAAAAGCATCAAGTTTACTGGAAAAATTCATATATGCGACTTTTAAATAATTCTTGAAACGACTGTGAAGTCATAAGCCTCAAAGTCGTATTTTTCCCATGTTACTTGATCAAGAATAAAGCGATTCACACGATCCATGGCATTCTAGATAAAAAAAAAAAATTGGAATAAAATTACTTTATTTGTCAAATATTGTCAAGTGAGGTGT
The DNA here is from genome assembly GCA_018342105.1 of Gonioctena quinquepunctata. Taxonomy (NCBI): domain Eukaryota; kingdom Metazoa; phylum Arthropoda; class Insecta; order Coleoptera; family Chrysomelidae; genus Gonioctena; species Gonioctena quinquepunctata. The sequence continues at coordinate 188,610 of JAFIRS010002135.1, forward strand.
CACTCTCGATTGAAATAAGTAAAAATATATAGGATGTCCCATTTAAAAATCGAAAGTTGGGGTCATTTCCGGTCAAACCGGAAGTTCGGCAAAGCAAGAAAATATGTCAAAAAATGTAAATTGAACTATAATATATAAAATGAAAAGTCTGACTGACTGCACGTATCGATATAATCGATGAAAGAAAATTGTATTTCGTGCATAAAATAATTTATTGAAATCGTAGCAAAGCGCTTTCGATCGTTAGGTCATCATCAGTGCGTACCTGAAAGTAGGTGAGTAAGTAGAACTTGTGGACCTTTGAAAGTTAGTATTATGGAACATTTAAATGGTTATGAAGTTTCTGCCTTCGGTCATCACTTAAGATGCAACAATCATAATTTTAGTCCAAATAGAAATTCACAAATCTTACATGAAGTCAGTTCCAAAAATTATGATAGATTAGATTTTCTTGAAGATTTACACATTAGTAAAGAAATACCCAACAATAACCTCTGTCTCAACACGCAAGTCAATTCACCTTTTAGACTCTGTTTGCTTGCCCTGACAAAGCTCTATTAAGATTTAAAGAGGGTTTCGCAAATATATGATATCACTTACGCTGTATTCAGTATGATATAGTTAGAGAAAAATATATATATTTTCCATGAGTTTTATATATCTTTGGTATGGTTCCATATTTGGTGATAATAATCACCGAGCTGTGATTTTGATGCGGGTGAAGTGATCATATATATGTATATATTTCATGTATAAATTTGGTCCTTGAAATTTGGAATATTCTTTGATTTTATAGAGGCCTCTCTGAAGAATTATTGGACGGCTGGTTAAACAATAATTCTCATATACCTCCCTTGAATAGCATTGAAATTGAAGTCATTTTCGTATAATTCTGTTTTTTATATTCTTTGTAAAGTATAGTATTGGCTGCTCAAGATCAGAATAAATCATCTTTTTCATATATAAAGCAAAATTCAATTTTTATTGAATCATAAAAATAATTCTTCAATTTCAGTATTGGATATTATTGATTTGTATATTCAATTAATTAAAGTAATAAATTCTTGATGAGATTACACTCAATTGTAACAACTATGAGTTGAGGAGTGCATTGAAAATATTCCAAGTTTCAAGAAGTAGAATTTCTGTATATCATATTCTGACACAAACAATATTGTTTTTCATGTTAAATCGCTGAGAACACACTCAATGGACCAGAAGCTGATGCTTGTGTCAACCTGATTGGTCGCCCAGCAGCTATAAGTACCCTCTGATTGCGAGCCAAACAACTTCGTGAAGTCTAGCTACGTGCTACACAAAAATACAATCAAGGTACATCGTCATCGATAAACCGACAGGTTCAGCAAACAAAAACAGTATTAGTTTTCTTGCGTTGGAATTTAAATAAATCTTTCATTCAATATATGTTAAAGATCTGGAAATGATGTAAATTTCTAAATATATTGTTATAAGTTGGTATTTGTTTTATTGTTGTAGTTATTCACAGAAGGAAAGTTATTTAATGTGCAATCATTATTGAAGAGGGAATTTGAATTTTTGTATTGTTTGAAATAAAAATTCTGGCGTCCATTCAAATTCACAATTTCTAAAACTTTGCTTGTAACATAAAAAATTTGAAACTAGCACGGCGGTTCAAAGAACTCCACACCGCTCTTCACTGAATAGTCTGGGCATTCTATTACAACAATTAACTTGTTAAACATCACATTAAGTTAATTCATTACAAATTATGTTTGTTTTTATTTTTTTATGTTCATGTCTACAAACTGATTATAACTCAACATAAAATACTATGAAATCACGTACAAGCGATAGATCACTAGGAACTGAAGCTTCCGTGATATGCCTGTTTATTTACATCACCCCAGTTATATCTTTATATCACCTCATTTTTCATTGGTGAATAAACATTATTATTATTATTAATTCAATGATGGATTTTGATAAACCCGGTGTATCTAATGGAAAAAAATTATATATTTGAAACATTATTACAATTTTGAGAAAAAAATAGTATTCTGCTAAACTGGTGAAATTAAAGGTATATTTTATTCTCTTATCTGAGAAAAAAAATCCTATATAAAATTTAAATAATTTTTTGTCCTACCTTTTTATAACTATTTTTGATGTTGCTCCGGCAAAGTTGAACACTCCATAAGCATTTGCAAGGTAAAACCTACGTTTTGATTGAACCATAAGAATATTATGTAGCTTCAATTTGGGGTGAAAATTTGAAAGATTATATACCTCAAAAATGCGATGACGGATCTGCCATCCAATTGTCTCCTCATAAAAAAGTAGTGACATTCGACTAAATTTGTAAACGAAAAGTTAAACAGATAAATAGATGAAAGATCCATGGCCGCATTTCAACCGTGAGATAAACATTTTGATTTGATTGACATGGGAATTACAGAATGCTCCCATGAATTTATGATCAGTGCTATTTTATGGCTGATTCAACATATTCAGTGGAATATGCGGCACATATGGTGTTCGAGAGTTTCAATAGTCGATCGCTCCTCTACAGAGAGATATATTTCAGCTGATACATACAATTATTTTTTCATTCTAAAATTTCGAAAAATTAAATAATAGTTTGAGGGTGAAAATTAAAAAAAAAATCGAAGATATGATTTTCTGTTCAATATTCTCAGAAAAATTATAAAAAACCATCCTATTGAAAAAAAGATTTATAAGTCCACGACTATTTGCTAACAGATTATTTGCCATTGATTTTTCGAATTTGACTTCATATAAGTTTTTTGTCAGATTTCATAGAATTAAAAAAAAGTGGTAAATCTTCGCCAAACATGGTCTCGAGGAAAACAAACTGGAGTTCACATCATCCAAAATTCAGCATAAATAATTTTTTGAATAAAAAACCAACTTTTTAATATCACCACTTTTTTAAAGCGAACTAAAAGGTATAAAATAATTTTTTCTAGCCCCATACAGATTTATAAGCCCATACAGATTCCCAGATTGTCCTGAAATTTCGAAATTGTGGATTGTAAATGGCTATGAAAATACTTATAAGACTCGAATCGAAAAACGTAAGGCGCATGCCATCGATAACTGAAGAATGAATAGTTCATCTAAGTCACTAACAATTCAATTGCACTGCAAATGATAGGAACTGTTGAGTGTTATCAACGAAAGCTACTCTCTACATTCCTTACCTTTTGCTTGCGCCTCACGTTTTTCGTTGTTAATCTTACAAGTATTTTCATAGGTATTAAAAATTCTCCATCACAAATTTTTGGACAATGTATATGGGCTTATAAATCAGTATTGGGCTAAGAGAAATCAATTGATACTTTTTAGTTCGTTTTGAAAATGTGATATTTTGAATGGAATGATTACTTTTTGCTTTCTAGTCTGGTGTGTGTGTGAAATTCCATTTCTTTATTATCACCCAGTTCTACAAGGCTCTTGTCAGGTAAGTTAATTGAATTTTCACAGAAAACGAAAAAATTGAAATTGAATGCAACATTTGTACTGAACAGTCAGACAGACCGACGAGAAGACTGACAAACAGACATACGAGAAATCGGGTTATTATTGCACTGTCATCCAGTTCTGGGCTATATTCAAAATTTCAAGTCTGTAGCTCCTCGGGAAGCACATAGACAATATTGGGAATTCAAAATAACGGATACTCCCTCTGGTGTCAATTTTTGAAACTGTATATACATTGTTTACTTTTCGAAACATCACTGTCCATATGATTTTAGCCATTGTATACTTAAAACTTGTCGAATCTCTTGTGATTGTTGAACTCGAATGAAATTCTGGTTCACCTGGTGAATGTTCTGTAGACTATTGTACGTTCTCGAGTGAAAAAATGAGTGATTCGAATTCAAATCATTATTATTGTGTACCTCAATGTGACTCTTGGGCAAAACTATCCCCTTGTGCTGGAATAAGTTTTCATCATTTTCCGTGAGAAAATGAACGTAACGTACTGGTGTAGACTAATCTAGGATTGAGTGAGACAGACGACGGGCTTTAGGATCTTGAAGAAGAATACAGTTCTTTCCCAAAATCTTCCTGTATTGTATGTGCCAAAAAAAGTGAAAAAGAGAACCTTCAAAGGGAGTTGAAGAGAAAGAAAAGAGAGTTAAGAAGAGAAAAAAGAGATATTATCCAAGACACCGAAGAATATTCATACAGTATGTAGAAATAGTGACTGTTTATGTATATCTAGGTGATAAGGCCACATTTTCAAACCATCTTGTTTGTTATAGTTGAAGTAAAAAAAAAGTTTTTTGTTGGTTTTATTTCAATTCGAACGTTCAGAAATAGTGTGTAAGAATTCTCCAGTTGTAATACCACAAGATAATGAGAATAAAGTGAAAATAATTCGACAAATTTTCGAAAACTTGTTGCCAGACAATAGACACGAGAGCCCGACGGTCTCGAGTGGCTATTGCCAAATGGCAACAAGTTTGAGAAATAAGTCTGGAGAATCATTTTCTACTTCATCGAACTCTCGTGTGGTATTCTGCGGAATATTTTCTGATGTTACGATCATAAACACATTTCCTCGCAAAATGATATAATGTACTGAACCGGATTTGATTGATTTCAAACTTTTCATGCGAATTGATGACATACGTCAAATTAAAAATATAGGTTGTCAGACAATAAGAAAAAAATAACTCAAATTATTCCCGCGGCAATTTTCTACGTAGAATATTCCCACTATAATAATGTTTTGATTGGCCAAAGCGTATATGATTGATTTGCATTGAAAGTTTTCATTGGTTTCTAGAAATGTCAAAAAATAATCAAAATAATGCATATTAATAACCGCAGATGACTTCACTAAGCTGTCCAGAAACTTCGGAAAATAGAGAAACAATGTACTTATGCCTGGTTTGCATTTGCGCCACTCTGGCGCTGGCATCCAATTTTGAATTCCCAATTACGTTGCAATAAGAAACAAAGTAAATAACTTCATCAAACACGAAACAAAAGCATATATATATTTCATCAAATTAGTGATAACACAAACGATGCGAAGAGTCTATGGAAAAAATTATCGCACTAGGGTGTCAACACTTCGCCCCCGAAATTCACACTGTCACACTGCCAATCAACTTGGGAGATCCAGATTCTACCAATGACTATTTTCTGAACGTGCAGGTACATCCAACATGAATCACGATCTAATAAATCACTACACAACAACAATGTATAGTCGATGCATATGTATAAAGGAGGTCAGTCCTGAGGTATTTCTGTAGTCAAAAGTATATGACCAACAATATATCTCATGGAAATTCACAATTAAATCATATGAAGATTGAAATGTATAGAAAACATTATATTTAGAGTAGATCAACTGATATATAAGTTTGGAACATCCTGTATGACAAATCTCATCAACAGGAAACCCACCAATGAGATATCGACAGAGTTGTGTGAGAAAAAAGTGATGAAATATAAAGATATAAAATAGAAAATTGTCAAAAATAAATTTTATACGCATTTGTACATAGTATATAAGGTTTAGGATTAGATTTCAATAATAAAATCATCAAAATTGACTAGAATGACAAATAATAAAGTAGAAAGTAGCAAGAAATTCTAAAATCTAGGAAAAAGATAAAATGTGTGTGTTACCATGGAAAAAAATAACAAGTTTGGGAAAGAGATGAAAATTGGAGAATAAAGAAATCACGTATAAAAATTTTGGAACAAAAGTTCTAGTGAATTGTTAGAAGAAAAACAAGCGAAACCCTCCAAAAACGGAATAATTAATTAATTAATCAAGTGGAGAATCAACACAAAAGAAAATTCCACTCACCTTAGTAACGGAACAAGAAATCCTGCCAATGCCAATTCTCAGGAACTAAAGTTGATTTGATGCCAGGAAGCTGTATTTTCCAGTCGCAAGAATACTTCAAAGAGGCTGCAGAACACCAAACGAGAAGAACAACAAGGTATTCAATACACAGAACTGACTGAAGTGCAACGATCAAGTCCTGAAACTCGTATTGTTTATTTGTTCACTTGTGTCCTTTTTTTCGTTTGAACACTTAATAATTTTCAATGCCAACGGACTTTTTATAACTTGCAAACATTCATTTAACAGGCATTGATCACACGTTACAAATTTCACCATTTCAAATTACTGTTTTCAGTTCCATGAGTTAGTTTACGCAGAGTAGGTCAATAAAAATAGATATTTGACAATATTCTGCATTCTTTGTTCATCTGAGTACATTTAACCACATTTCTGCCCACTAAGTAGCTCATTTGACATCAAGCATTCGGCAAGTTGGCACCACTGACCACAGAATCGTCTTCTGAGGTGACGTATTGTTCATAGGCATACCGACTGAGCTGGGATAGGGAAAAAAGAGGTGAAAAAGAGTAAGATAACATAGCCGGAGTTTTCATTTTGTTATGATAGGGATTCATTCATAAAATCTTGGAAAAAAATCTAAAATATAGAGAAATATATAAACTCACAAAATCAAGGGGGGTGTACCATTTTTTCAGTAGATTATGAGATTTGTAGCATAACTAGTATGTCATGTTTTTTGAGAATGTTGCTTATTTCCTCTGAGAGATTGGCGACATATGGTAAGGTGATGATTTTTTCTGGATGTACATTTGTTTTTTTTTTTAATTTGAATTTATTGTAAAATTTTGGAAAAATTCCAAAAAAAGGAAAATTTTTTAAAAACCCCCATATCAATGATATATGTTTCAAAAAATAAAAAATTTTTTGTAAAAAAAAATCTGAAATTTGTAATTTTCTATTATAGAATTATATACCTAACATGAAATAAATTAAACTGAAGAAGTCCCAGGCCCGGGACGAAACGTCTTCAACAATATAAATGTATCAATAATTGTGGAATCCAATAACCCAAGAAACTAGGGAAATATATATATATATATATATATATAATATATATATATATATATATATATATATATATATATATATATATATATATATATATATATATATATATAGAACCTCCCAAACCAACGGAACTTACAGATGAAGAGTCCGCAGAGGAGGATGAAGCCGGGATGGCAGATAATTTGTCAGCTTCCCAATTACAAAACACATTCAGAAGACGCAATTTGGATAAGAGGTGATCCAGAAGAAAAGAGAAAGCAATTTCCAAACCCAAATTATAATTTGTTCAAAACTAGTACTCCATTTGAACTTTTTGAATTATTTTTCGATCAGGAAATTCTGAACTTTTTAATCTTGGAGTCTAGCAGATATGCACTTTTTTAAAATATGCCGGATCCCCAAATATCTTTGGAAGAGACGAAATGTTTTTTGATTGTTTCAATTTTGTCTGGATTTAATGAGTTACCTGGTAAAAAATATAATTGGGACACCAAGCCGGATATGAAAAATATTTTGACAGCAGAAATAATGCGTCGTGATAAATTTTTAGTAAGTGTGCATATAATCTTAATCTCAATAAAAAAGACAAATTGAGCAAATTACATCCATTGGTGAAGAGTCTTCGAAACAAATTCATGGAATATTTTGTACCTGAACCTGAATTGAACTACGATGAATCCATGATAAAATATTATGTCAAACAATCCTGCAAACAATTTATAAGGGGTAAACCCATCAGGTTTGGTTATAAGTTGTGGTCTATAAATACCAGAAATGAATATACGGCAAATTTCAACATTTATCAAGGCAATGATCCTACATCTAATGAAACCCGTCAAAAATTATTTGGCAAAGCAGCGGCACCTTTCGTTTCGATGGTAAATGACCCTCCACCAGAAAAAAAAACCTACCATACATATTTTATTTTGATAATTCATTTACCAATTTTACGTCGCTAAAATGTTTGAAAGACAAAGGATACGAGGCATGTGGCACCATAAGAGATAACAAAATCCCACAAAATTGTCCGGTGCAGAATAAAAAAAATATGCAAAAAAGCCCAAGGGTTTTTACGATTCAGCAATAGAAAAGAATACAGGGATTCTACTAACTTGATGGGCAGATAGTAATATTGTAACCGTTGTTTCAACAAATCATGGTGTTGCCCCACTGAGTAGCGTCAAGCGTTTTTCCCAAACAGAGAAGAAAATCATAGTTTCTCGACCTTCGGCTATTGGTGAATATAATGCAGGAATGGAAGGGACTGATCTCATGGACTAGAACGTTAGTAGATATCGAATTGGTATAAGGAAAAAACATGGTGGTGGTGCATATTTTCCGGGTTTATCGATGTAGCTTTACAGAATGCTTGAATCCTTTATAAACAATCTGGCCACAATTGTACCCATTTACAATTTCGGCGAGATATCGTAAAAGTTGTTTTCACCAAATACCGAAATCCCCCCATCATTGAGTTTATCGTCGAGCACAAAAAGTAGAGTTAGTGACGATGTAAGATATGATAACATAGGGCATTTGTTAACTATAAACTGCGAATAAAAAAAAATAAGATGTGCTGGCGTAAATTGTAATTCAATTATGAGAACAATATGCTCCAAATGTAAAATTATGTGTAATGTACCTTTTCATACAAAATCATTTTTGTATTTGTGTGTGTAGAATTTATTTTCCTTTGTTAAAGTGGAAAGGACTAGCGTTGCCATATGGCAACGGCATATTTGTCAAAAATTAGTTTATTATTATAATAAAATACATCATTCGTGTTACTTTTGTTAATAATGAAGCATTAATAAACGAACAAAAATAAGTTTTTTTTTAATGAATATCGTCCTTTATGGGTTAAGCTGTACTTAATTCTACTCATTCGAAAAATTTCTGACTTCTGATTTTTCGTCTATGTGTGTTTGTTAAGTTAAAAGGCTATTTATTACGTCAATGTATTGTCACATTTAATATTGGTTTACCCAATTTTGAACTTTTTTACTTTTTTCCCAATCACTGACTTATGTGGGTACTTCACTGTACATAAACATCAATAAATATCACTTTATTATTATTAGAATTTCTGACTGGTGACTTTTCGTCTATGAGTGTTTTGTAAGTTAACAGTCTATTTATCATGTCAATGTCACGTATTGTCGCATTTAATGTTGGTTCACCCGATTTTAAACTTTTTACCTTTTTTTCCCATTTACTGTCTTATGTAGGAACTTCACTGTACACTAACATCAATAAATATAATTTCTCTTATCATTTGCAGATTGATCAGTGAAGAAAATCCCAATCACACAGGGGAAATTTCAGACCCCATATTCTATCAGACGCTCAGGTGACAGAAACTAGTGCCAAAAAATGCCTCACCTTAGTCTAATATAGTAACACTTTATCAAAATTGGTGCTGTGTTGATCAAATCGAATTTTCCTTCATAAACCCTGGTGTAGCAGCTGCCCGTATAATATGTAAATTTTATATGCAACCAAACCTTTAGAAACACTGAGTGATTATATTTCACTAGGGGAGTTGAGATACTATAAGTAGGCACAGAACATCAGAAACCAATAATTGGTTGAACGAGCAATCTCAAGAATGGTGGAAAAAAGCGCCAGGCATTAAACAGGCCAAAGAGTTCATCAAGGGACTATCACCAAAATTCACAGAGTACCTGCTAAGCCAGAATAGGAGATCAACCAGGATCATGGTTGGGCTCCTGACAGGGGCCTGTAGACTCAAAAAACACATGTAAGTTCTGCCAGGAGGAGGAGGAAACCTCAGTGGACATACTGTGCTACTGTGAAGGCCTTACAACGTTTTCAAGGAAAGGGGAGAAACCCCGCAATATATGGAGGTCTCAAGGTCTGGCTTATGGAGTCTAGTAACAAGGACGGGCCTAGACATGGAAATCGTAACATAACATGAGGGCTTACACTATAGGAACAAACTAGTCTATATCGGTCTGTTAGAAGACATTAGCGGGGTAATTTGAGAAAAGTTGGTTTTTCTCAGAGAGACAAATAAGTTTACTTTTTTATTCCTCAAACTTTTCAAGGAAACTAAACTCTTAATTATTCCAGAATAGTATTTACAATTCACTAATACACAATGATATTAGTTCTGCACAATTGTTTCCGAAAACAGATAATTGGATCCTTCTTTGAGAAGATATCGGTTTGCGAGCGACTTGTATAACTAGGTGAGCTAACTTTTACGTCATGGTACATAACGATTCACATCACTGCACATAATTAAACAATTCCAATAAGACAAATGTTCAACCGTTTGGTTTCTGAGAAAGAATAAAACAAACTACCCACTTGTACGAATCTTGAAAACAATATTACTCATTTCGGCATTATGTTCATAGAACGTGGCCGTGGCCGATTTTTTCTTTAAAAGATTTCAAAAAACAAAATCATGGTTTTTCCGAAAACAACATTCTATTGAGTGTCCTATTAAAGACACGTTCATATGAGAAATTTTATAAACCAAAATTATTCTACGAAACACAAATGTAGTGTTTATCTTCTAGTGTTTATATGTAGTGTTCATCTTCTATCAATGGCTTCCGAATAAAGACATACGGATGATAACTGATGGAATTCCCAGAATCTGCATATTCATGTATATTCCAACTACCCAAACGGATCTCTAATTGCGTAGAACAAATTTGCATGAATTATTATAGTTACCCATTTCCAGGATGCCTACTATAATCCGCACGGAATAGGCAGGCATCTGTTTCTATTAGAATACGAATAACTGCAGGGGAATCTGTTGGAGAAAGATAAGATAATCATAACAGACTGAGGTTGGTGATCATTTTTGAAACTCCACAATTTCCTTTCGTTATTCATCAGAACTCCAATATAAATACATGGGAAACTAACAGTTCGTATTTATATGCGAATTCCTCGATAACCATACAACAGATTCAAATCAAACTTTCGATTCGGTAATCCTCGAGAGTCAGGAAAAGTTCTATAACTTGTATGATGTTCCTATGTTCAATAATCAGATTCCTAAACTTGAATTGGAATGGATATCTTCTCAATGAAAATCATGGTAGAGGTTTAGCATTCACATGCAACGATCTTGTACCACCCAAGATTGCACCAATAATTCACAACCACTCCTGAATCCCCGGATCTTTCGAAGGATTGGGCAGATAGACACTCTGGCGTCAACTTATAACTTATTAACCTTATCTGAGTGAAGAAGATGCATTTTTCCCGGAAATGGCTCCAAAATCAGATATGAGATGTCAAAATTCTCAAATACCTGGACGCGTTTCAACCTGAACTTTTGATTCTTGCACACGAGTGCTTCAGAATACTTATCCGGCCATCTGAACCATGTGGCCGAGTCAATGAAACGGATTAATTATTATTATTATTATAATTAAGTATTAGGGCAGATAATTTTTTGAACTCTATTTGAAGTTTTCGATTGTTGTTTGAATTCAGTTTTTCATGTTATCAAGTCCGGTTCTCGAAGGAAAAAACATTACCAACTTGTTCCATGAATACACACTGAATACAAATACATCTATAAAAAAGTGATTTATTTTTAAATTTCCTGAAAATGTGAAAATATACAGGTTTCCTGATATTATTTGTTTATTTAACGTTATATTCTATATCGATATCATACCCGGATTATATATATATAAATATATATATATATATATATATATATATATATATATATATATATATATTATATATATGGAAAGTATCTCGACCGGCTTATTATTATAGAATGAGTATCTATCGGGAATTCGGTCTTGAAGAAGGTACACTCTTTTTGCTACCCGAGCTTTCGCAAATCTTTATTTGCTTTTTCGAGGGCTACAGAGTAAAAATATGGACATAAAAATATTCAAGCAATAATGGTATACATACTGTGCAATATAAATATATATATATATAAACATATATATATATATATATATACGGGGCTTGTGGCTCAGTGGAACGAGCGTCGGTCTTGTGTCAACTGTTTCCACCTGGCGCGGGTTCGATTCCCGCAGCTGGTGAAAATTTTTTTCAAGGTACCAAGAGTGGTGTCGGATCCCACTATAAAAGGTAAGGTCCCCGTGATCTTAACTCGTACAAGTTTTCATTAACTTCTGAGGGTTGGTCAAACAACTAAGAAAGTGGTTAAAAACAATTTTACAATATATATATATATATATATATATATATATATATATATTGTTATGATTGGTTGGTTATTGATCTTAAATTTATTATATATTTTTGTTAATTTATTTCACATATTTTAATTTCTGATCCCTATCATACATAACAAATGAAAACACCGGATATGTTATCTTACCCTTCTCTTTTTAAACCTTTTTTTACCTTATCCCAGCTCAGTCAGGTACGCCTATGAACATGAGTCAGCTACTTCTCAGTAGTCGGTTCTGGTGATCTATATTGCCGACTTGGCACTAACGATTCGATAAGAAATGCTGTTCAGTGGGGGAAAAAGTGTGGTTAGATAAAACAGATTGCAGAAAATAAACAACTGATCGTTTTTATTCAGATGAAAACCCTTTGAACTGCCCTACTCTGCGAAAAATACCTTATACTAAAAAGAAACAATGATAGAAATGGTGCAATATGAATATAAGTGATAATTGTTGATGGGAAGAATATTGAATGTTCAGCCAAAATAATGTAAACAGTGGATCGGACACTCGAAGTTATTGGATATCTATACGAAAAGTTGCACGTTGGTGAGTTTGGTGATTAGAATACCTTGTTGCTCCTTTTCCTGTGATGTATCCAGCCTGTGGACGTACTTTTGGGATTGCAATGACAGCTTACGTGCGTACTTTCATGGATTTCTCTTCTATACCAGGTAAGTGGACATTTTTGACAACTTATTTCTCCAGTTGTGCCTTTTAGGAATTTATCTCGTTCGGGAATCGTTTTATCCGGTTTGTTCTTGAATTGTATATCAATATCTCTTTGAAATTTTGGTACGTGGCTTCTTTTTTGTAACTTTTTTCAATCTCTTCCAAACTTGTTATCCTCTAATGGCAACACACATTTTTTTTCTTTTCTCACAGATTTTTGAATTTTTTGTCACTTTCTACCTGCTTATTTGTTATTCTAATTACCAAATTTTAATGAAATATAAATATATATATATATATATATATATATACATATATATATATATATATATATATATATCTATTTCCGGGGCTTGTGGCTCAGTGGAACGAGCGTCGGTCTTGTGTCAACTGTTTCCACCTGGCGCGGGTTCGATCCCCGCAGCTGGTGAAAAATTTTTTCAAGGTCCCAAGAGTGGTTTCGGATCCCACTATGAAAGGTAAGGTCCCCGTGATCTTAACTCGTACAAGTTTTCATTAACTTCTGAGGGTTGGTCAAACAACTAAGAAAGCGGTTAAAAACAATATATATATATAGAGAGAGAGAGAGAGAGAGAGAGAGAGAGAGATATAAGTCATAGGAGAAATAATATTTTCTCAAAGAAAATTAGGGTTAGTGAGTTTTTGAGCTCGCTGATTAAGAATTTTTCGGAATTATTATTTTATTGATAGTTTTGTGTAAATATTTGGAGAAATGTGAAAGTCTGTCAAAAGCAAATCGAATCTAGTAGATTTTCAGGGTCAGGGAATACACATCTGAAAGAATATATGGAATAAATGAATTATCACCGAATTTGAGTACTGTAATACAAATATTTTCTTCATTAGTCCTACAAAAAAAAGAAATACAGAAAACGCGAACAAGTTCAGGATATATAACATTTGAAATAATTCAAAGCGAGAAAACATTATTGGAATTTGTGGTTTGAGGGACTTCATTATCGTCTAACGGTGCAAAATTGCTGTGTTATGACTGCTCGTTAGTTGTTAAAGCTAGGCCTTAACTATACTGGGGGTTATTAGTCTATTGACCAATAACTGCATAACCTCCCAGAGCTGCTTGGGAGGCTATCACACTCAGTATATAATGAAGCGTGGAGACCTAATTTGACAGCACATTCACCAATCTCAGATAATTCAGAAACAATTATACACTTAGGAATTTTAATAATATATGTATTTTCTAAAGAATAACGAAAACAACTTATACACTTGGTATAATCCACGGAGAAAAATGTATAGAACGTCAGAATGAATTTGAATATAAGATATACTTGAATGTAAAACAAATATGGTATGCCCAGTAGAATAAGTGTTATTCAGTTACTTTGGCTATTGGCGAACATTATTACCTTTTGTCGAATCAAGAGTTGACTCTACTATGAAATCAAATAGATGAATATATATATATATATATATATATATATATAGTTCTAGACTTTTCAAAGCCATAGAGAATATCAAAATAGCTAACAAAACAGTTCTGACAATTAAGTCTATATATTCGAAAGTGAAAGACAAAGTTCCAATTCTAACAGCAGGCATATTATATATAGTATACCTTGCCAAAATTGCAGGAAAGTTCATATTGGTCAAACTGAAAGATTATTGAAACAGAGATTAACATCCCATGAAAGTGATTGCAGGCACCATCCAAAAAGATGTGCCCTGGCAGACCATGTTAACAAATTTGACCATCATATGAACTATGATTATGTAAAACTATTGACAAAAGAACCTCACACTGCTAAGAGAACTTTTCTAGAAATGGCTCTCATATCATAGGAAAAAAATCATATGAACAAAAAAACTGATGTCATTCACCTAAGCAAAATTTATTCCTTCTTACTGGCAATGGAAAATACAGAATTTTCTTCAAATTAATCTGATCTCAATACTAGTTATTAATATATCACCTAGTTGGCCCAACCTTCAGTTGGTACTAACAATGGAAGTTACTAGAATAATCTGGCCAATCATGGCAAACCATTTCATATCAGTTGGTACTACCCTCAGTTGGTACCACTGGCTGTCAAAGCATATGACAAGTTGAACAAATTTTTCCACACTTTATCACCTATTGGACTTTTTCAAGACACACATGTTCCTCTAAATTATATTTTAATTAGTATCGTTTGCAATAAATTTTAATGTGTAGTTGACAATTTATAATGTGTTTCCAACTTCAAATTCAGAACTTATATTTCACCGTACGTTACATGAAGAACATTCATAAACAACATAGAAACTAATCTCAACAAAGCTGTGAGTTTATTATTACCTTAAGGTCCGAAAGACACACTGATTGTAAATTCCTTCATTGTAGTATCCCTGAAGATGGAAATAAAACATTCTGAAAGCTTGGACAAACTTCAAAGAGAACACTTTTTCTTTTGCTGCACACCCCAATATTTAAGCCTTATATATATATATATATATATATATATATATAAAATGGAAGGAATTTAATGGACATAGCCCTCAGATAAAAGTGCTAACCGTAGACACGTGTTTCGGGCTCTCGGCCCTCATCAGTACGGTGAAGAAGTGCAAGGATGAACAACACTTGGTAGAAACGAAAATCAACGAGTCAAAAACAGAAGCCAGCACTCATTTTGATTTCGGTCAGCAGACCCTGAATTCCAGGGCAACAACCAACGTCACACGGAGGCAGCTATAGCTACCTGGTGACATCCGAGTCCAGGAATATAAATATGAAGAGAATATCGGGGACTGTAAACAAATGGAAGATTTAATGGATATAGCCTCAGATAAGCACCGTAGACAGTGTTTGGTTTCTGCCTCATCAGTCGGTGAAGAAGTGCAGGATGAACAACACTTGGTAGAAACGACAAATCAACAAACAGAAGCCAGCCACTCATTTGTGATTTCGGTCAGCAGACCCTGAATTCCAGGGCAACAACCAACGTCACAAATGAGTGGCTGGCTTCTGTTTGTTGACTCCGTTGATTTGTCGTTTTCTACCAAGTGTTGTTCATCCTTGCACTTCTTCACCGTACTGATGAGGGCCGAGAGCCCGAAACACGTGTCTACGGTTAGCACTTTTATCTGAGGGCTATGTCCATTAAATTCCTTCCATTTTGTTTTTAACAGTCCCCTCGATATTACTCTCTTTCATATATATATTCCTGACTTCGATGTCACGCAGGTAGCTATAGCTGCCTCCGTGGTGACGTTGGTTGTTGCCCTGGAATTCAGGGTCTGCTGACCGAAATCACAAATGAGTGGCTGGTTCTGTTGTTGACTGCTGATTTGTCGTTTTCTACCGTGTTGTTCATCCTTGCACTTCTTCACCGTACTGATGAGGGCCGAGAGCCCGAAACACGTGTCTACGGTTAGCACTTTTATCTGAGGGCTATGTCCATTAAATTCCTTCCATTTTGTTTTTAACAGTCCCTCGATATTACTCTCTTTCATATATATATATATATATATATTATTATATATATATATATATATATATATATATATATATATATATATATATATATATACCTTGTAACAGGATCATGGTACACCCCCCGTATCTCCTTTAGTTTTGAAGGTAATTGATTGAAATTTCGGATATCCCATTCCCATTTTCAAATAAAACACCCTGTATATCATAACATTTCTGAATTCTGCATAATTTTCTGAATCCAATGATACCACATAAATGACATTTCAAACGTCAATATTTTTTATAATTCAATTTTTAGTTTTCCATTTAAGTGTGCCATGATGGTTCCGATTTATTCCAATTCACCCGTCTAATGCTAGAAAAATTGAAATTTCGTCAAAAAAACTGAATTGCGTTTTTTATGAGCAAATAAAGTTCATCGTAATCGATTTTGGGGTAAAACTCAATTTTTTCAAATGGTACCATATTGGTACCGTGGTACCATTTATTAGTACTATTGATAAGGAATTTATTCATACCTGATAATAAAATGTGCGATAAATACAATGAAAATTACAGCTAATAGAAAATAAGATAATACAATTACTTTGTTCTAATTTGATGCTAAGAAGTTACTGAGGTGGCTTTGAAATACAAAAAATGAACACAAAACATTACAACAATTGTTCGAAATGCACTTCTGAACTCGCATAGCTCCGAATGCCTGTTGAAGGTAATCAGTTACTAAGGAGGCTTTGACAACAATGAAATAATTCATTCAGATTGTCAAATAAATAGGAATTGGTTTATCGGTTGAGGGATGAAAAAGTGCACATGTTAATTATTTATGGGGAATGTAGAAAAAATGCCGTTGCGGCTAGAAACCTTTATGCCAACCGATATCCTGATAGACAATGTCCAGCGAGAAATTATTTCAATCGTCTTCGAAATCAATTCTGAAGAGAGCCTAACCATGATTCCGAAGAAAACGTTATCATTGACGAAGGCACGGAAATTAATGTTTTAGCTCGAATAGAAGTTGATAAGGCTGTTTCTTTAAGGCAAATTGGGTTTGAATTGGAAATTAGTCACCAAACGGTAAGCCGAATCTTGCACAAACATAATTATAAATCTTTCAAATATCAATGTGCAGCCAAGCAATGCTTTTTTGGGAAGTATTTTATTTTCGGACGAGTCTAGCTTTAAAAATATGGGATTATTTAACCGACAGAATACAAGGTATTGGTCACAAGAAAATCAAAATTTATTGAGGGAGGGTAACTTTCAAATGCGGTTCGGTTTCAATGTTTGGCTTGGAATACTCGGTCGTAGAATCATTGGTCCAATAATATTTGAAGGACGCTTGACTGTAGATAGATATTTAGGATTTCTGCAAAATGAAATTGAGGACAGGTTAACTGAATTACCTGTCCATCTAGGACAGGGAATGTATTTCCAACAAGATGGAGCTCCTCCCTATAATTCAAGAATAGTAACTGATTACCTTCAACAGGCATTCCAAGAAAACGTAATTTCGACTAATGGTCCTTTGCGATGGCCTCCAAGGTCACCTGATTTGACACCTCTTGATTTCTTTGTTTGGGGCCATTTGAAAAACATTGTCTATGCAACCGCCGTTACAACCCGCGAAGACCTGGAGTTGCGAGTAAGACGCGCAATTGATAGTATAACGGCCCAGCAATTAGCGAACGTTCTTCAAGAAACAGCTATGCGAGTTCAGAAGTGCATTGACGTTAATGGACAGCATTTCTAACAATTGTTGTAATGTTTTGTGTTCATTTTTTGTATTTCAAAGCCACCTAAGTAACTTCTTAGCATTAAATTAGAACAAAGTAATTGTATTATCTTATTTTCTTTTGGCTGTAATTTTGATTGTATTTATCGCACATTTTATTATCAGGTATGAATAAATTCCTTATCAATGGTACTAATAAATGGTACCACGGTACCAATATGGTTCCATTTGAAAAAATTGAGTTTTACCCCAAAATCGATTACGATGAATTTTATTTGCTCATCAAAAACGCACTTAAGTATTTTTGACGGGATTTCGATTTTTCCAGCATTAGACGGGTGAATTGGAATAAATCTGAACCATCATGGCACACTTAAATGGAAAATAGAAATTGAATTATCAAAAACATTTACGTTTGGAATGTCACTTATGTAGTATCATTGGATTCAAAAAATTATGCAAATTTCAGAAATGTAATAATATACAGGGTGTTCTATTCAAAAATCGAAAGTTGGTATCACTTCCGGCGAAACCAGAAGTGAAAAATCAATCATTTGTAGGTCAAAAAGTGCCGCTTATTATGTATATGGGATATTCCAAATTTCAATCAATTACCTCCAAAACTAAAGGAGATACGGGGGTGTACCATGATCCTGTTACACACGGTATATATATTTATATATATATATATATATATATATATATATATATATATATATATATATATATGTGTATCTTGCCAAATGAACAGTTTTATTTCCTTACCCTGGACTGGAGTACACACCTCGTTTCAATGTCAATTTATTTCATTTTGGATTACCGAGTTTTACGCGTTCACTGATTCATTACATGATTATTTAGCTCCTTTGGAAAAATATTGAGTTCTTTTCGTTGAGTTTGTATGGAGATAATTTTTGATGTTTTAGGCTTTCACTATTTTCGGCATTTTTTTGATAAACTGGCAACTTTATGGATAATTTACGAGTTCGACACTTTTTTTGTATCAGAAGATGGGTATGCATCTTCACTAGATGAAATTTGATTCGACTCTGATGCTCTTCATGCTCTGAAAGCTCTAGCTGAACTGACTTCTCTTCTTGGTTATGGAGATACTTATATATATAGATCGCGGTGTTCAAAAGAAGCCGCCGTGGTCATAAATTATATTTTATGTGTCTCGGCTGTCGGAGAATTGTTAATTATCTATCGCGGTGTGGAGATCACTCGCATTATAAATAAGTATCCTGTCGTAATTATTTCGGTCTGTTTCAACTTTTGAGTCGTCGCTGTCAGCGTAGCATATTTATGTGGCATTTTGATGGTGGTGTTATCATATCAAATGATTTACGAGATTTTATTTCTTTGTTGGAACTCACCCCACATTCCTGCGTCTAATTCAATAGCGGACGAAGGGGAACAGTCGTTCATCTTTTTGTGTCGCGTTCCTTCAGTCAAGGGCATTACAATTTTTACGATGAAACAACCTGGTTGATCACAGGCATCACAGCTGCAGTCGTTTTGACAGACAAAGACCAGTTTTTCTACATTCATAATGCTAAACCACATCAAGTTTTGTAGGAGCAGAAAATCATTTTCGAAATATTTTGCGGTGAGTAGATAGTGTAGAGAATCTCATTGCTGTTCCTCAATAATAGAAAAATATTTTCACAAATATGTTCTCAGATATGAAAATCAGATTCAATTGAAAAATGTTGTGAACATGAAATAGATTTGGAGTAACTGTTTACATTCAAATAGTATTCCAACAAATATAACTTACCAAATAATCTTAACGACGAACTTTTTATAAAACTCAGAAACACACATAATCCAATTATTTTCATCACAAACTAAGAAATAATTGAATATAATTACCTATTCCATTGTGTTTTTACTTATCTCTCCACACTTTTCAATGAATTTCAGTCGATATATGTTTTTCAATATTTTCAATTGTCAGAGTTAAAATGATCTCCTGAAGCATGGATAAGCCTCAAAACCCATGCGTACTTCTAAAATCATAAGACTATTGCGTCTATACTTGGCAGAAACATGGGAGAAACTGTGAAATATCTGAAGTTTGACCTTGAATTCTTCTTCCAGATTGAGTCTACCTGCACTACCAGGGTCAGTTTCTGTTGAGAGAGTTTGTATATCCCCAGGAGATAATGATTTATTCCTCTTGGAAATACATATATACCTATATATTTGGATTTGATATTTTGACATCTGAATGGCTCATGTTGAAAAGAAAAACATTCTCAATTGAATATTGAATAGAAATATTTTTCTGAAAATTGAAGAATATAATAATGAAGTAATTTTTTGTAATATTTAATGGTTCAATTATGAAATTTTATAAACGAAAATTGTTGAATTACTCTATTCAGAAATAATTCTTCATATTCAGATTAACTCTTCCATCTTTTGATCGTAGAGTTCAAGGTTTGAATGAAAATACGTCACAACATTTCTAACACATGATTCGTTAGCCCGATCAATGGGTTGGCAAATTCAGAGGGCGGACGCCAACTCAGCGGTGTAATACCCCCAGGTAAAATGAATAACGAAATGAGACGTACGAACTGGACGGTTGGATATAACAATTAATGTGAATTAATGATTAGGAACAGTGTTCCTTGAATTCTTGTATAAGATTTTGCCACAGAAATGAATTGATTTTTACCATTTTTTGTTTGTTAATGAATAATACAAGCTCACATATTTTATTTATTCATTTATTCATTTAGCACATGAATCTGATTTCACATTGTCGAAGTCAAAATATTAAAAATATATATACAATACAATTCGGTTACAGTTACAAAAAGACTTTATTTATGTAACACATACGTATATATATATATATATATATATATATCTATATATATATATATATATATATATATATATATATATATATATATATATATATATATATATATATATATCACTATATTTTGATAAAATATTTATATTTATAATTTGATGATATGGGTTGTTTATTTTACTTTTTTTTTTTAATGTTTTATTTGTTTTTTTTAATTTTTAACGATAGAAAATCCGGCTATGTTGTTCTTACTCTTTTTCAAACACCTTTTTACCTTGCCTTTGTTACCTTATTCCAGCTCAATCGGTACGCCTATGGAGACATGATCATCCTACAGCTCAGCAGAGTTCAGTTGCGCCATCTAGTTGCTCACTTCTAGGTCAAGTTATTGTTTCATGAAAATATAGTTCGTGATATGATCAAATGATGAATAATGAAATAGAGAATAGTTAAATTTGTTTTTCCTTTTATTGAAATGAATTTCCACAGGATTCAAAATCCTACTACTGCGATATCAGGCTTATATTAAATATAATTAAATCTATGAACTTGAAAAATCATCACATGACTTGCTCATGCGCAATAGAATGAACGAGCAAATAAATAATTACAGGTTACATTTACAAAGTGGTTATAAGAATGAAATAAAGTTCACCACTGTGGATAAATCTTACCAAAGTACAATACCAATGATATCACTTCGTTTATTCGTGTTTTAATAAAGTACCTGTAGTTCGTTGCGTTTGTGCACTCACGAAGACTCCTGGATGTGTCCAGTGCGTCGGAAAGTGAACCTGTCCGACGTTGGCCCCCCTTTTATTGTTGGTTTTGTCCTGTGTGGAATGTGATCTGGATAGCAGATAAGTGGTTTCTTGCTCAAATAGTTGAAGGCTGTTTCTTGGTTTGGATTATTGATTGGAATTGCTCTCACAGTTGTGTTTTCTGTTCATTTGGATTGATTTATCTAAAAAAAAATATTCTAACGCTTTCTCCAAAAATTATTTTTTCTCGATTACATTTTTCTTCCTCCCGTACCAACCATCAATTTTTGTTTTTGGGCACGGAATTTTAGTTTCCACATACTTTTAAAAGCAACTTTTCTTATTCTACACTATGAAACTTATTTATATACAGCTTATATTTCTATACTTAATATTATTTATACAAAGTGGTTATTAATTCTTATTCAACCATTTTCTGTTCTCAGATTTGATATTTCATCATTTTTTCATGAAAAATCATTTGATATGTCCCTGTCAGGTCCCCTTGAGTTTCTAAGTTAGCATACAGGATGTTCTTGCTTATCTATAATTTTTATCTGTTTGAATTCTAAGATTTTATGTGTAGATTCTGATGTATATTCTTCTTATAGGTTGTGCAATCTAAATGGATAGTTGGAAACCTATTGATGTCAATAGAAAAGCTCCACTCTTTGATGATCTATGTCGAACATAAGATGGTAAAAGGTTTCAGAAATGCAAAGTGCACAGAAAAATTGTAAAACCACCATAGCAGGTATTCATGTGATGTATAATTATCATTTTATCAAATTTTAATTCTTTTACTAGTTAGTTAACATATATTTGATATCATAACAATATATATATATATATATATATATATATATATATATATATATATATATATAAAAATATAAATACTCATGTTGAAAAGGGTAATGTTCCCAAAGGACGATGGAAGATAGTGACTAAAGTTTATCTTTCACTCGCAGATGATTTCAATCTGATTTTATGAGCATCCTGTTCATATTTTCAAACAAATCAAGATACTACTATAGCATTTTGAGCAATATTTGACCTAAAAACTACTACTATCGCCGTGAAACACATTTCACAGAATCGTACTCACTTATTTCTAAACTTTTCAGTCGTGCAATTTGATGTAATAAAAAATTTTCCGCTTCTTTCACTTTTTTTGTTTTTACAATGACCGGAGTTTGAGTGCTCTGAATTTTTACGTATAGAATTGTTTGGTATCTCAAAAGAGTATTTTTCAAAATAATTATATTTGGGTGCGTGTGATAAAATTGGTCAGCCAATTTTATCAGGGTTAGCAATATGAGCTTGAAATGACATGCATTTGTGGTGCAATACAGATCACTAGATTTTGAGGTACACAATATAGGAGAAAAAGTAGAATTTTCTGCTATATATTTATCTGCCGGATAGTCAGCCATTGAAGAAACTCCATTTATATTTGGAATGTCCGGCATATAAATGTAAACAAAACAGTCACTAACGTTTTCTGGAGGATGAAATGGTAACCCGAGAATGTTATGGAGTCATTTTCCATGTTCCTGAGACTGCTTATATATATATTGACTGATCCCAAGTTTTATATTTTTCTGTTCCAACTTTGGGTTATATGGAAACGGCATCCGAAAATTTGAGCACTAGGCCAAACTGACGTTACAGCAGTATGTATTCGCTGTGTGCATTAGGCTGGAGGAGATAGATGAAACTATGACAGCGCCCATGGTGGCAGGAGTAGGTAATAATCCTGGTAATCGTAGTGACAATGGTAACGGTTGGGTAGTATCACAACATACATAATAATATTGCTGTGTAGTCTGTTGCAAAAATAGTACCAAAAATAGTACGTGTGAATTTTATACATCTCCAACGGCGTCGCATACGCTTCAGCAAAGAGATGAGTATTCTGTTATTTCACGATATTTCAATCTCCAATTCCAGGACATGAGGTTATCATTCGATAAATATTTCAGATGTTTTTCGATGTCCATTTGATCGCCTAGAAGTGGGCAGTAAAAGTATAACCAAGGGACTTAAGCTGCGAGTTCGGGAACGTCTTGACGGTGTTGTGAACTAATCAGCCTTATGTACAGGGGACAGAGATACTTTCGATGTTTGTCCGAATTGTCTATAATGCACTGGCATTCCATCGCAGTGGATTTGTGTTTTGATTTTCACGAACTGGTTTCGGTTACAGAAGCAATGGGCCTCACATGTGAACTAATGTTAAATGTAATGCACTTTAAGTACTAAGAATGAACATCGTTACTTGTGTACTGTACTGTATAAGCAATACGCAATATTTTGTTGACCATGATAAGTGTTAGATAGTGTTGAAGGGGTAAGTGTTATGTAGGGACCCTTCTCACATCCTTGCAAGGGTAAAATTGGAATCCCATATTCATCTGAAATTGTGAACCTCATTCCTTCTCTGATTATTATATTATTCGAGGATTCCATTGAATAGTTTTGCGTTGAATCTGATTTTATTTAGTGGTTTCCCGTCAGGTTGAAGCTAACCAGGGTTATAAGGGTACTTTTTTTAATTTGTTAAACTACTTGGCGGCCTCCCTTTTTTATGTTCTCAAGACCTTATGAACCTACGACCTTAATAAACTAACGAGCAAGCACATTACTTGCCGTACCTGGAAGTACAAAGAAGTAGCATCACTTTATGATATTCAAAATATCTATAACTTGATATGCATAACCTCCAAATGCGGTGAACTTCCGTATCAATAGACATATTTTTTATCATTTACTTACTTTTTTTTTTGACAGAAAAAACTTCCGATTCATCTGGAACTAGTAATGAGCACAAAATTGTTACATCGTGGTACATTATTCAGAAGTTGTTGAAACATTCAAATTGTTGCACAGGAAGTATTGGAAATAAACCAGAAAAACTTCAGCTATCGAGTCATTAGAGGGTATTACCAGTCTTGCACACATCGAATAGCAATTTCGAAGTCAATATTTATCCGGGACGGTTTTAATCGCGTTCGTTTCTCTGTACACCACTACTTGTCTCATTAATCATCCCCAATCTTTAATCACCGACAACTAGTTAACTGATGAGCCGCTGACCAGTTGGCCTGTCGGAAGGGGTCGCTTTGAAATCTACCTGTTTTCTTTACAGCTGAAATGGCCGGTTGACCTTCATTACCCATGGGGTTCAGCGCTCAGTTGGCCTGGACCCAATTTCAGAATCAATAACTGAATTCTGAAATCTACCTTTCCGACTGGCCGTGACATTTACTGTCATCCATAGATGAAAAAATTTCCATTGACAGAACAAATCGCGGGACTCGAATCGGTATTTTATTAAAAAAGTACCTAGTAATTTTATTGATGGCTGGAATCCAAAAATTTACGGATTTCGGGGACTCTAAATTTCATACTCTTGAAAAAAAACATTCATTTCCAAGAGAGTGGAAGTTGCATTTTAGTTCCTCGAGTATCTGTCACCGGTGCAAAAAATCGTTTTAAATTCAGCATGTTTGTCCTTTTTATTACAAGCTTTTATTTAGTTTCACTTGTTAGTTCGTTCGTTCGTTAGGGTCGAATCTTAATTTTGACCGACTTCTAGCAGTCCAATTAATTTGAAATTTGGCAGATGTTCATAACTCCGGTGACAATGCATTATGGAGTTTTTGTTTTTTGTTTCGAAATTAGTAAGTGGGGGTTTTCGGGGTCGGAGATTATGAATTTTTTGTAAAAATTAACAAATTCAAGATAGCGGCTCCAAGATGGCGGAAGAGTTTTGTAATTATTGTCCAATTCAATTCAAAATTGGTTAGAGGAGGTTTCCGGGAATTATGAAATTTTTGTAGAAATTAATAAATTTAAAATGGCGGCCCCAAGATGGAGGACGAGTTTTGTGATTTTGGTCCAATTCGATTCAAAATTGGTATGTGGAGGTTTTCGAGGTCGAAGATTTTGAAATGAATGTCAAAATTCATAAATTTAAGATGGCGGCCTCAAGAGGAGGGACGAGTTTTGTAATTATGGTCCAATTCGATTCAAAATTAGTATGCGGGAGTTTTCGGGGTCGTAGATCATGAAATATTTATCAAAATTTATTAATTCGAAATGACGGCTCCAAGATGGCAAACGAGTTTTGTGATTATGGTACGATTTGATTCAAAATTGGTATGTAGGGGTTTTCGGGGTCGCATATTATGGAATTTTCGTCGAAATTGATAAATTTGAGATGGCGGCTCCAAGATGGCAGACGAGTTTTGTGATGATGGTCCAATTCGATTCAAAATCGGTATGCGGGGGTGTTCGAGGTCGGAGATTATGAATTTCCTATCAAAATTCATAGATTCAAGATGACGGCCCCAAGATGGAGGACGAGTTTTCTGATTATGGTCATATTTCATTCAAAATTGGTGTGTGGAGGTTTTTGGGGTCGGAGATCATGATTTCTTTCAGCTCAAAACTTACAGGGAAAAGACTTTGTAATAACGATGCTCTATTAGAAATTAACAGATTAAGGCGAACTTACTAAAAAGCAAAAAATAAATAACTAATAAAATCACTTTTATATGCCGTATACTGAAAC
Source organism: Gonioctena quinquepunctata (assembly GCA_018342105.1). Classification (NCBI taxonomy): domain Eukaryota; kingdom Metazoa; phylum Arthropoda; class Insecta; order Coleoptera; family Chrysomelidae; genus Gonioctena; species Gonioctena quinquepunctata. Next base: position 214,764 of record JAFIRS010002135.1, read on the forward strand.
GAATGAAATGAATTAAAGTCGCGCGAATTGTAATAAAATTAATACTTCGAAAAGTTGTTACTTACCAACCATTCATTGTCCGGCATAATTAATTGGTACCTACTTCCATGAATACTTTGTAAAATTCAAACACTCCGACAAGTTCTTACTCATCAACTCATCACTGCCCAATCAAATCAATTGGTACCTACTGGTAACACTTCGCGCGACCAGCTTTTTGAAACCAAATAATTCAACAAAAAATAATTAAATAATTGTCAGCGATGACTTAAGTTTATTGTATACGTTTCAGTACACGGCATAAATAAAAGCTTGCCTTTAAAGAGTTTTTTTATTCGTTATTTTATATCAGTAGATTCGATAAAGTTTTCATAGGCGACCTATGATAAATCGTAATTCAGTTGCAGATGAATCCACTTTAGGGGAGTAAGTAACAATTTGTTATTGTCGGAAAACCCAGCATGAGTTGAGTTGGTTGAAGGACGTCAAGGAACATGAACTACACGCGCTTCATTCTCTCGAGTCAGTGCTCACCCTAAATTCGCTTACCCATATGTGTAACGGCGAGAATATTTCCGAGAGTCTTTCATATTCCTCATAAGCCTTTTTGCAATGTTATTTTCTTTCAACTCCACTTACGCTACACTGGTTTGACTGTTCTCCATGAAAAGGCCTTGTCAGTATTTCCTTCCCCCGAAGTTTTGTTAACGTAGTTTTTTGTGTTTTGAATAAAACTGCAGCTACAGGAAACATGGAAGTGGCGGCATTGTTGTTTTCGATAGGTCCGTGTTATTTATGCGATTCTGTACCTAGCAGATAATAAGTAATTTATTTTTGGAATCGGAATAAACATAAACTCCCCTATCTCACTCGAAGTTACAAAATGAAAAATGTTCTGTGATAACTTTTCAAGTGAATATTGAAAATCAATAGTCCCGATAGTCCACGCCCCAAAACATTGAAATGACTGAGATTTTACAATATTTTTCAACAAAACAAGGATTTCTGGAACATTTTCTGAATAAAAGTACAATTGTGTGAAAGTGCACTTTTTACACGCTTTATATTAGCTTCACTTGTATGTTTGTTTGTTTGTTTGTAACCGACTCCTTTGGGCGCGATTTTGACCCACTTCCAGACGTCCGAATGATTTGAAATTTGGCAGGTGCACATAACTCCGGTGACAATGCATTAAGAAAATGGCGGCTCCAATATGGCGTACGAGTTTTGTGATAATGGTCCGATTCGCTTCAAAATTGGTATCCAAGGGTTTTTGTGTTCGGAGATTATGATTCTTTTGTCAAAATTGAAAAATTCAAGATGGCGGCTCCGAAATGGGGGACGAGTTTTGTGATTATGGTCTGATTCTATTCAAAATTGGTAAGTGGGGATTTTTGGGGTCGAATATTATGATTCTTTTGTGAAAATTGGAAAATTCAAGATGGCGGCTTCAAAATGGTGGCCGAGTTTTGTGATTATGGTCCGATTCTATTCCAATTTGGTATGTGGGGGTTTTTGGGGTCGAATATTATGATTCTTTTGTAAAAATTGGAAAATTCGGGATGGTGGCTTTAAAAAGGCGGCCGAGTTAATGATTATGGTCTGATTCTATACAAAATTGGTATGTGGGGGTTTTTGGGGTCGAATATTATAATTTTTTTGTAAAAATTGGAAAATTCAAGATGGCGGCTTCAAAATGGCGGCCGAGTTTTGTGATTATGGTCTGTTCTATTCAAAATTGGTATGTGGGGGTTTTTGGGTCAATATATGATTCTTTTAAAATTGAAAAATTCAAGATGGCGGTTTTGAAATGGCGGCCGAGTTTTGTGATTATGATAAAATTGGAAAATTTAAGATGGCGGCTTCAAAATGGCGGCCGAGTTTTGTGATTATGGTCTGATTCTATTCAAAATTGGTATGTGGGGGGTTTTGAGGTCGAATATCATGATTCTTTTATGAAAATTGAAAAATTCAAGATGGCGGTTTTGAAATGGCGGCCGAGTTTTGTGATTATGATCTGATTCTATTCAAAATTGGTGTGTGGGAGTTTTTGGGGTCGGAGATTATGATTACCTAATTTGATAAGATCATTCCATTTTTTAATTTGCAAAAAAATCATGAAAATGATAGTTTAAAAAAAACTAAAAAACACGCTTTTATAAATGAACCACACTAAAAGTAGGGAATGAATAATAGTTTGAAATAATTAAAAAACACGCTTCTATAGAAAACCATACTAGAAAAATAGAAAAAAAAATTATTTTATTTAAAAAAAAGCGTGGGGTGCATGGTATCAATAATTATATAGTACATTACACACCGAGGCGAAACCATGCACCCCACGCTTTTTTTAAAATAAAATAATTTTTTTTCGTATTTTTAATTTTTTTAGTCTGGTTTTCTATAAAAGCGTGTTTTTTAGTTTTCTCAAACTATTATTTATATTCGACGACATCCAACCGAAACGTACACCATTATCTGAAATGAAAAATTGTCAAAGCCGAAATAATAATGATTACGTTGATTCAGCAACATTTTGAACTGCGATAATGATAAAAATATGATGGAAAAAGTCTTAAACAGAAAATACAGTATCTATCTATTTGAAAGTTCCATTCAACATTTAGAAAGCAGATATTTTTTCAAGTGAAATTTCAAGTTCTGTAGATTCGTGGTGTTTTGAACTAATCAGGTACTCTATTATAAAATATCGAATTCAGTCCATGCTTTTAATTAACGTGTGGAATAACCATTTTGTGTTGGTCTATTATCTGAATCATGAACTGTGCTTATAGTCTAGTCGAGAAGTGAGTTTCCTGCGAAAAATAGTTACGAATCTCCAAAAAATATGAGCAATAGCTCATTCGATTCGGGATGTAATGCTGAGGAAGTTTTTTTTTGTTTTTTTCTGCTAACAAATATTGCAATTGTTCCTAACAAAAACCAAAAACAAAAAAAAATCAGTTTTTTGGAAATAACTCAAAAACTATGAAAGATAGCTAAAATCGAAAAAAATATTCTTGAAGACGAGAAAATTTCCAATAAAAAAAGTTTGACTCCTAGAACTCTAACTCTATTATTTATAATTTCAATTTAACGCTGAAAATAGGGCTCCTCGTGACCGCTACGGCATGCGCGCGTCGTCTCTGAATATCGATTTAAAAATTTTAATAAATCATGGTGTATTTCTAACATTCGAAGGAACGAGGTCATGTTGGAAAAAAAAATGAAGTATATTTTTCAACAAGTTAGGCATTTGTTAATTAGTCCTTATTATTCGGACCTCGGTTTTCATAAAAAACGGCATGAATGTTTAAATAATAATAAGGTCTAAAAATTGTTGGCGCCTTAGAGCCCTCGTTATATATATATATATATATATATATATATATATATATATATATATATATATATATATATTAAAAAAAATTTTTTTTTTTTTTAAAAAAAAAAAAAATTTATAATCGATTTTTTATATTTCCATTATTTAAATAATTATTTGAGAATTTTTTTTCTTCAAAAATCATAGTTGGCATTCCTCAATAGGTTGACAGAAAATAAAAATATATTATTAAAAATTAAATTGCTTATAAAGTTAACAATTTGTTATAAACAAATTCCAAATCTCATTATATTTTTTTCCTGAAACTACTAAATATTCCAGAAACAACCAAGTGCAACGAAGTGTCAAATTGTTCTTTTACATTTCCTATAGATTTTTCTAAAATTACGGTATATAAGTTGCAGCGGCTACTTTATTTTTTAACTAACAAACCGCTGTAACTTTTGAACCATCAAAGATAAAGTTATCAACATTCGAAATGATTTTATAGAGCATTAGTTGATCTCTTAAACAACTCTTCAATCAAGTCTGTATCTGTCACGTTCAGTGTGTCACGGTCCCTTATATCAAAGAAGCTAGTCATTTCGTAGTAAACCTTGTGTATGTGCGGTTGTATTTAACTTTAACATTTACCGTAAAATTATTTATCATTTATTTATCAGGTATTTGGATTGTTTTGTTCTAAAGACCTTATTCCTTAAAAAAAAACTCATTTTTCATCGTAACCATGGATATTATAAGGTTATGTTTTGTGTATGAGAGAACTTCAAGTGTTGGTGCTACCAAAGCTGTGAAGAAAGCCGATATTCAAACATTAATTCGTTATAGTAAGGGATATAACTATAACAAGTGGAAATTTCTCGAAAAAAAACTGAAATCCTCGTCCACAAACGATGCAATTTGTATTACTCTACTGGATCCTTCAAGATTCCGGAAGTTGTTGATTCGCCAGCTCCTTGTCGCTCCTCTCGAGCTAGTATTTGATTGATCTCTGTGCTTATTTTGTCAAAATGATTGGATGAAATCTTCTACAGCGAAATATGTTATTTCAGCAGACACTATAAAAGATAACATTTTGAGAGTTGCTGCAGAACGTCATGATGAACTAGGAGCAGAAGGTACTTCCATCATTAAATCAACACCGTCTTCAGTTGATGCATATGCTCGATATCACTCCAATTGTTTTAGTAATTTTATGTACATCCCACGAAGCTTGGAGGACTGGGGCTGGTAAAAGACCGAAACAATGTAACTTCCTATACGTACCACTGAGCCTTAAGCACCACAAGAGCTCCTCACGAAGATCTATTGCACCTTGTACCACCACAAATAGCGGTAAAAAATGCGAATGTAAAAAGGCTGGGCTACGATGTTCAAGAAGCTGCAAAATTGTCTAGGAGAGACTTGTTTCAATGCAGCTAATATTTTGGGGAAAAATAACGAAGAAGTTGACGATAATCTAGAAGATTTGAAACATGCTGATGAGGAAAGTGAATATATAGTCAAGCCTGGATATCTCCAAGTGATCCGGGGTATTTGCGGTGATGGTAGTGATGATGATGTTGGAGATCACGATGCTGAAACTGTTCGTGACGCTGACGAACAATCGGAAGAAATACCGACAGATCAACAACGATCGACATCTGAGAAACGCATAAAGAGGAAATTAACTTTTGAAGAAAATCTAAAATGTAAGAACTTCCATTCTGTAATCAATAATAATCCTTAAAAAAATATTAATATTCATTATTAAATAATATTACCCCAACCTATTCGTACATTATTATTATCTGAATTTATTTCATCACTTTATGGGCGTTTTGTTTGATAAAATTTAAGAAAAATCTATAAAAATGTAAAAAAAAGAATCCACACTTGCATATGATTGTTTTTGTAATTTTCAGTAGTTTCGGAAAAAAAAATATAATGAGATTTGGAATTTGTCTATAACATATTGTTAAGTTAATAAACAATTAAATTTTTGATATTTTATTTTTATATTTTTATTTTTTTGTTTTTCTATCGAGAAATGCCAAATATGATTTTCAAAGGAGAAAAAATTCTCATTCAATTATTTGAATAATGGTAACATAAAAAACGATTGTAAACAATAAGAAACATTTTTTTTTATTTGTTTTTCATTATAATTATCAAATTCTCCAGACAACAGAAGGGCAAAAAATATTTTTTTTCGAACCATTCATAAACAAATGTGAAAATTTGTTTTCGAATGTTGTTAAATGCCTTCGTTTGAAGCAAAAACAGCAATAGCCATGGATAATGAAAAATTAATTTAATTTTTATTTTTAATTTTTTGTTGAATTTAAAAAATTATAATAAATGAAATAAACAACTTTTGAAACTTTTTATAACGTGATCTTGTTGAGTATATATATATATATATATATATATATATATATATATATATATATATATATATATATATATATATATATATATATATATATATTGTTATGTTATGAAAAACCAGTTATATATTTTAAAAAAAAAAACCCATGAAAAGAATAATTACTAAATAGCTGTTAGTTTCAAGAGATTGTTTTTACATAATTTTTAAGTTCTATTTCCTTTTCCTTTATTAAGCCTTTGTATAATATGAATAGATAAAAATATTCAAATACTATAATACAATCAATTTCATACACTGTCATGATGATTACAACCCATAATTATTCAAAAGACAACAAGAAAGGTCTAGATTCACAAAATCATCCTGAATAAAATGTGATAAACAAAATTATAAGCTTGAAACATACAGTATATGAAATTGTATGTAACTACAAATAGCCAATGGGAGAACAGCAAACTTCTTGATGACAATAGCCAATCAGGAAACAGTATGGTCAAAGGTAAGATTGGAAATTGTGATAAAATAAGAACGAAGAGGTGTCAGAGACAATTATTACTGATCGTAGGCCAGGTAAATTTAAGTTTTCCTGAATAAAGGAAATTATTGCTCTTTGATACTTTGTTGCTTATTTTCCACAATTATCAGCAATCATATTTATGAACACTGAATAGAAATTGACATCAAGCAGTGGCTAGTGGCTCAATTGCCTGAACCGGCTATCTGAGACAAGAGACGTACCAACGGAGCTTAGCTGTGGTAAGGAAAGTGATAACAATTGGCAGCAACGTGACGAGAGAACAGTGACGTTAGCTAGCAATTATTATTACATTATTACATCATACAAAATATTATACAGGGCAAAAATACTTATCTATATCATAACAATTTGGCTCACAACGAAAAATAACGAAAATTATTAGCAATCAACATTATATAACAACAAATTATATTTGCAAATCATCATTATATAACAAATGGCGCCCAACGCGGTGCAAAAATATATTAATAATAATAATAATAACAAAATTCAATTATAAAATTAATTTAATGCAAATTTGTTATATCATCATTATATAACAAAATGGCGCCGCAACGTAGTGGCAAGTAAGGGCAATATATCGTTTCAAGGCGAAGTAAGGGCAATATATTATTTCTTTATATTTATCGCAACACTGTGCGAACATTAGCAATTGGTATTTCAACGTGTAAGGCTAAATATTGGTGAATGAAAAATGGATTTGAGAGATGGTGAGAAAGTTGGTTTGGGAGAAGGTGCAGAAGGTAGAGAGAGAGAGGTGATGAGGAAGAAGTAGAGAGTAGTGATGTGAAAGGGAGTGAAATAGAAAGTGAAAGAACAGAATGGGAGAGTTTTTTTAATAAAATGATGGAAAATATGGCAGGTATGGAAGGAAGAAAGAAATAAAAAAAAAATGAAAGAAAAATAATAAAGAAAAAAAAATGATGGAATGAGAAAAAGTATGGGAAGTATGGAGGAAAGAATGGAAGAAAAATGGGAAATATGAAGAATGAAATGAAAGAAAGTTTGTTAAATGAAATAAAAGAGTTGAAAGAAAACACAGCGAGTATGGAAGAAAGATTAAGAGAAAATGTGGAAGAAAATATGAAGGATATGAATATTGATAGAAAGTTTTTCTGTGAATTGAAAAATCCACGATTAAAATGAAGTTATTTTTTGTGAATGTCTAACAGAAACAACTACTTCCCCGGCTAAAGCCACGCTGGACATTGAACTACATCTGATAGATATTCTGAAAAGGCCCTAACTCAGAAGAAAAAATCTGAAATTGAAAATTTGCATTTTCATTCAGATAGTTATTTGATTTTCTATTCCAGTCTTAATTAAGAACTCATTATTAATTGAGACTGGAATAGAAAATCAAATAACTATCTGAATGAAAATGCAAATTTTCAATTTCAGATTTTTTCTTTTGAGTTAGGGCCTTTTCAGAATATCTATCAGATGTAGTTCAATGTCCAGCTGGTTTAGCGAAGTATGTTTCTGTTAGACATTAACAAAAAATAACTTCATTTTAATCGTGGATTTTTCAATTCACAGAAAAAACTTTCTATCAATACTCAATTGAGAATGTTTTATCTTTTCAACATGAATACCCCACAAGAGGTTATCTTGACGATGGAAGATAGTGACTAAAGTTTATCTTTCAGTCGCAGATGATTCCACATCTGATTTTATGAACATCTTGTTTATATTTTCAACAAATCAACAGACAATAATCTAGAGAGTAGATTCATCAATAATTGTTATGGAATACAAAAAACAGATGATAGCAATAATTCATTAGAAAAAGTTGATAAACAAATACATAATATAAAAATGAATCTTGATCACAAAAATAATGAGTTTATACATAATATGAACGTGAAGAATAAAAATTTTCAGATGCAAAAGGGTAAAGTAAATATAAAGTAACAAAAATTAAATATATGACAGAAACATGGTGAAGATGAATTTTGAATTGCAAAAAGGGAATGAAAATGATAAAATAATAATAATAAAAATGAATGACATGAACGTGGCTAACAAAAATTTTGAGTTGAAAAAAGGAAACATAAATAAAAAAATAATAGTAATGCAAATCAATGACATCTACAGGGTGAATAGAACTTTTGAAATGAAAGAAAGTAATACAAAGTTTGAAATAATAATAATAATGTATAGTAAAATGTCCAATATAAGAATAGAAAAGAAGTTGAATGAATATGACGATCAAAAACGAAAAAAAATTGGAGTTATGAAAAAGAAAGAGTTGAAAAAATTAACATGAAATTTCTATTGAAATTTTGTGAAATAAAATATAGGCTTGCAATAACAAAACAAGCAAGATTCCATAGAAGGAGAGACAAATAATAAAAATGAAAATTCAGGGAATAATGAATTGTAGGTTAACAAATTTGATAGGCAAGTTAAGGAATAAAAAATGAAAAAAGAAAAAAAATACTAAAAAAAAAATAAAAAAAAAAAATGATAAAATTATTGGTACAGGTTAGTTAGATAAAGTAAAGTGAAAAACAATATTGAAAATGTTTACAAATATAAAACAATATAGATTATGAAGAAGGAAAAATATAGAAATGGATAATAAATAATGTGAATTTTGAAGAAAAATGAAAAGAAATGAAGATTAAAAATATTTTGTGTATAAAATGAATGTATGTGAGAAATGAAAGTGGAAATGATAATAATAATAATACTAAAGAAGTATATTATGAGAAAGATGATGATGATAAAGGTATAATGATAAATAAAATGAAGGTATATTAATGAATTATAAATGAATATAATATGTTAATTATGTGTGAATAATGAAAAAGCGAAAGAGTATGTACACAAAATAAAAGTAAATAAAATAAGAGATTAAAATTAATAAAATATCCAATTCAATATGAATATAAAGAACAACTAAAGGGAGAGATAAGAAAAATAATAAAACAGCATAATTGGAAGGGTACCAGTAATAGTAAAATCAAATAAATATTAAAAAAATTATATATCAGTATAAAGATAATCATAAAATATAAAATGTCATATATGAAGATATCTTGAAAAGTTTTCTCTCTGGATTTGAAAAGATGTCTGAAGTCAAGTTTTTCTGGAACGAAAGAACGTAGTACTAGTAGTTGTGAATAATAGTTATCGTTGAAGAACTTGTTCTTCTTGAACTGGTGGGAAAATCCAGCATAGGTTGTTTTCTGAAAGTAGAAAAATAGTATTAGTTGATGTAGATTCAATAACTGTAAATAAAGAAATTGATATTCAAAATTTTCTAACTAGTAGAAAATTATTGAATATGAATTTGGGGATATTGTTATGTAATGAAAAACCAGTTATATATTTCAAAAATAAAAAACCCATAAAAAGAATAATTACTAAATAGCTATTAGTTTCAAGAGATTGTTTTTACATAATTTTTGAAGTTCTATCTCCTTTATTAAGCCTCTGTATAATATGAATAGATAAAAATATTCAAATACTATAATACAATCAATTTCATACACTGTCATAATGATAACAACCCATAATTATTCAAAAGACAACAAGAAAGGACTAGATTTACAAAATCATCCTGAATAAAATGTGATAAACAAAATTATAAGCTTGAAACATACAGTATATGAAATTGTATGTAACTAAAAATAGCCAAAGGGAGAACAGCAACCTTCTTGATGACAATAGCCAATCAGGAAACAGTATGGTCAAAGGTAAGATTGGAAATTGTGAGAAAATAAGAACGAAGAAGTGTCAGAGACAATTATTACTGAAAATTGTACATATTCTGTAAGAAAGGAAAAATAGTTGTATTGATAAGTTTTGACAAATAACCCCAAACAATGAAAATGTGTCAATATAGTGCGCAAATTCAAAAATTCAAATCGAAAGGAATGAGGAAAAATGGTATTCTGGAGACGGGAAAAACAAAGCCACGACGAGACTGAAAATAATTTAAAAACGGATGCCACGTTTTTGTTGGGAGAGGAAGAAAAATTCAATAATTTCAACATAATAAGCAGAAAACCAACATTACCTCATTTGTACACCATATACAAGTATTCAAAGCTGATTTCTGAATTTGTATGGTTCCTTCTTTTTGGTATTGGAGTTCCTGAGAGCATTGGATTGAGAGGAAATCCAAATCCTGGTGTATATTGAACAGCGACAGTTCCAGCGACAGGTATAAACTTTCCTAGTGCACATCACGAACTGAACAATTTCACTAATAACTCATATCCCATCAGAAAAACTTTATTTCATTTGAATTTGAACTATTAAAGAAAATTTCACTTTCAAGGTAAAAGTGAGGTTGTGTCTATTTATCCATGACCTGTTTCTCATGATTATCCATGAAAATTTGTAGATTGACATTAGAATAAGTTATCGATCGTAGGCCAGGTAAATTTAAGTTTTCCTGAATGAAGGAAATAATTGCTTTTTGATACTTTGTTGCTTATTTTCCACAATTATCAGCAATCATATTTATAAACAGTGAAAAGAAATTGACATCAAGCAGTGGCTAGTGGCTCAATTGCCTGAACCGGCTATCTGAGACAAGAGGCGTACCAACGGAGCTTAGCTGTGGCAAGGAAAGTGATAACAATTGGCAGCAACTTGACGAGAGAACAGTGAAGTTAGCTAGCAATTATTATTACATTATCACATCATACAAAGTATTATACAGGGCGAAAATACTTATCTGTATCATAACGGAGAATAGCGAAAATTATTAGCAATCAACATTATATAACAACAAATTATATTTGCAAATCATCATTATATAACAAATGGCGCCCAACGCGGTGCAAAAATATATTAATAATAATAATAATAACAAAATTCAATTATAAAATTAATTTAATGCAAATTTGTTATATCATCATTATATAACAATATATATATATATATATATATATATATATATATATATATATATATATATATATATATATATATATATATATATATATATATATATAAGCATGGCTCCAAGGCTCCAATTTTTAGAATTATTATTCAAATATTCATGCCGTTTTTTATGAAAACCAGCTCCGAATAATAAGGACCAATTAACAAATGCCTAACTTGTTGAAAAATATACCTATTTTTTTTTCCAACAGGACCTTGTTCTTTCGAGTGCTGAAAACACACCATGATTTATTCAAATTTTTTAAATGATATTTAATACTATAAAAAAATATTTTGTGTGGTGTGCTCTGTTTAGAGACGGCGCGCGCATGCCGTAGCGGTCGCGCGGAGCCCTATTTTCAGTGTTAATTTTTTTTTAAATAATGGAGATACAGTTCCGGAGTCGGGACTTTGATCGGAAATTTCCTCCTCTTCGAGAATATTCTTTTCGGTTTCCGCCATCGCTCAAAGTTTTTGAGTTATTTCGAAAAACTTAACTCTTTTTCTTTATTGCAATTTTTGTCAGCAGAAAAAAAATGAAAAGTTTTTTCCTCAGAATTGCATCCAGAATCGAATGAGTTATTGCTCATATTTTTTGGAGACTTGTAACTATTTTTCGCAGGACGCTCACTTCTTGACTAGACTATTATCTCATGAAACTCATGATTTGAATGTTTCAATTTATTCTTCACCGCATAAATGTTGAGGAATTTCAGTGGGAATGAATTTAATGTGCAAAAATCTTCGACACGAATTATAAATTCCCCTGAAAAAACAAGAAAAACAGCTAAACATGAATGAGTGAAAGATTTCCAGTGAAAAATCTTATTTCATTTCTTCTACAGAGGTTTGAACATATAATTGAAAAAACAAATTGTTCTGATGAAAAATGAGAAACTGGAATACGATTTTGTTTTGTTGAGTGGGCCGTTGTCATATGAATGTCACCGTTTTGTCAATATGGTAGAGGATATTTTGAATTTGCCGAATAGTTGACTTCCAACGAATATGCAGATGTGCACGTATTTTATGGACTAGCATTCTGTAATGCCGTCTTTATTCCGAGCTTTTTCCCAATCGGTTGCTACCGGCAAGAGAAACTTTCGAGCGTGTCGATCGCATGTTTGTTCAATGAATAATTCATTTGTGCATGTTCAGTCGATTATTTTCAAAATTATAGGTATATTTTTGCCACAACAAGGTGGTGAGAGCCCTTCTAGGACTATACGCATTGGAACAAAATATTTTGGAAGCTGTCGCTGATGATCCTTCCATGGGCATTATAAAACTATCAGAACAGTTCCATACATCCGAATTTAGTTTTCACAGAATCATTAGAGTACAACTTCTCCACCCATTTTACATGAAGGGTGCCATATGCAAAAAGTGGTAAGTGCCACTTTTTGGCAAATGAAGGTGTTGAGCTAAATAGGTAGTATGTTCATGGTTTAATTCCACGATGAAAATCATTTCGATGGCACTTTGCCAAACGGAGATATTAAAATATGAAAAGATAGTAAGTGCCAACTATAACTCTGTCCTTCTTTCACTGGTAGCTGAACACCCTTATTATGAATGCAAATCTGCGAAAAGTTGTTTAACGTCGGTTCAAATAAGTTTCATGGTAACAAACACGTTTTGATAGGACATGTGTTTTCGAGTTTACTTTTCTAGTCCACTCTGTTTTATTTCTAATAACAATAGAACGATGAAATTATTATGTTTTAATATTTATTTATTTATTAATTTGTGAAACTTTCCAAGAAACAAGGCATGTTTATAACAATATCAAATTAAGAGTAATAATTGACAGTTCATCGATTATTGGATGTATCAAAGTTACACTTGTCAAACTATTATAACTGCGTCCTGTGCGCGACTTCGGCAGCTCACCTAAAATGTTTTAGTTGCAAATAGTGATGGTAATAAATGTATGTAGTTACTTACCTAAATATCCATTTCACAGTCATCATCGGTAACCCAATCAGATGAATCTTCGGGTCCTATTGGAATTACTGGAGATTCCACAGTTTGGTCAATTAAATTATAAAGATCCCACATCTTCTGTTCTTCTGTTGATACATGATTTATAGCATTCTTTCAATTGTCGCTTGTCACTTTGGAGAACGATGCTAGGAGAAGCCGACGTACATCATCCAATTTAAAAGTAGTGTTGTTCCTAGCGACGTCTCATTTCACTTGAGCCCTATGAGCTCGATAGGATTGAGCTCACAATGGTATGGAGGTAACCGTAATACGGTTGTATTACGGTTACGGTTTTCTTTAGCCATTTCATCAACTACGTACAGTTTGTAGTTTGCTTTATGTTGCCTCGCAATGGATAATAATCTGTTTTTTACCATGCTATTATCATGTGGGAGATCTTCCTGCTGTAATCAATCAATGTTTTTTTTTCCATTTTGATGTTGGCAACGCTTCCTTGAGCTTGGAATGGTAGCTAGCATTGTTCATGACAATAACGGCATTCGCAGGCACCAGCTCTATCATTTGTGGAAAGTAGTCCTCAAACATATCCGCACTCATCTCCTCGTGGTGATCTTCTGTCGATTTTGAGACAAAACCATGCTCATTTCCAATATGGGTGATAATTAACCTACGCCTTTTTTCGATCGGTGCAGGTAACCCAGTGGAATATCCTTCCATGACTGCTTGGCAGGAAGTTTTTATGTTAGTGTCGACCCATGTTTTTTGCACAGCCATGTTAAGCCATGTTTCGTCCAAATAGTGAATTGCCCTTCCTTCAGATCGATACTTACTGATCGTCCTCAAATAATTTCTTCTCCAACGCACAATTTCGTCTTTATCTTTAAGGGGAGACTTTCTATTTTGCTCTTTCCAGGAAAAGCCTATCTTGCGTAGAAGTTTCCATAATTTGGTTCTGCCTACTAATGGTAAATCGTCGTTTCCCTAAATTGACTGTAGAACTTTTTCTATTGTTGGTATCTCTTTATTTATATGAAGATAGTGAACTTTTCTTTGGATGGCGGTTCTAACAAAGTCATCGATTGATAGTGACTTCCTTCCTGAATTTTGTTCAGGTGCACTAATGTCTCCACTTTCCCTCTCGTTTCAAAACCTGTGAATTGTTCTTCCACTCACTCCCGTCGTATTAGAACATGTAGGCAGTATCTGACGAACGGAACCCGTGGGTTGGTGATGAACAAGTGCATCATGCACATTGAGCACTATAGTGTTGTTCCTTACAGAGTATGCAACAAATGTATTGGGTTTAACTGGTGTAAAGTTTGCACCCGATGCCATTTTCACAAAGACTACTCAAAGATCACAAACGAATTAAGAATAAGCAGTAGCTCGTCACGGACTCCCCTCCACAGCAGAACAGTATTCTATTGTATTTTGTGGAAACTAGCCGACGGGAAAAACCGAGAATTGTTTTATTCATTTGCTTGTGATACCAACCAATGATCCTATAATGAAGCAGGTACATGCACTTCGCATTCATTATCTTTCCTAATAACAATTTCGAATTGTGTTGGTTTCACCTAAGAAGTAAGCAAATTTTAATTATGAAGTATTAACTAAAAACCCCCATTTTGTAATAATGTCCGATTCTTAGTAATGAATGTACAGTTAAAGTGTATTTCGGGAACTTCCATATAAATATTTTATTTCGACCTGACTATTTACTATAGCATTTGTGCTCAAATATTCACCTCAATTTTTTCATAATAACAAGTGGTGAGGGGAATAGGTATTGGTATTATTATATATTCATTTTGTAGGTATTCAACCATATTCTCATAACTTGCTCTTGAGTAAACCCGCGTTTACAGTATAAAAGTTCGTAATAAGTATCATTGAATTTCCGTCTTACTTTTTGGTAAGAAATGTAACACGCCTATGGTTTATATCTATTTCATATCTGAGACCACGAAGTCGTGCAGCCAGTGAAAAAAAGCACACAGTTTTATAACAGCTGTTTAGTTTAAGTGTTCTTGCGAGATGTTTAGAGCGGTGTTCGTTATATTTCGTTCGTCAAAATAAATTCTGTCTTGAATGAAATGGATATTCCTGAAGATATACGTGCCAAAAAATGAAAGAGAACTGGCAATGTGCGAGAAGACACAAAACGTGATAAAAATTCTGGGGGTCTATATCAGACCTTGAAGCAAAAGCAACCAATACCTTGAAGAGTTTTTTGCGAAGTGGTGAGTAAATACTATTATATAGGAATATTTAAGTTTCGTTTCTCCTTGGAAAGGTCAGCAAATAGTGGCCTGATGTATTTTATGTAAAGCAAAATATCCGTTTAGGTGAAGTGCAGCTGACAAAACGTTTGTAGAGTGATCACAATTGCTGCGAGGAAAAAAATGTTTGAGCAGTTTTGAAAACTAGATTTTCAGCATTCACTGTCCCATGTGCAACTTTAATGGCGCATACTACGTGTTGAAAAGTAATGCTGAATAAGGAAATTATCGGTATTGTTTCCATTGAAATATGCATTATATTATACAGGGTGTTACCAAATAAGTGCAAAAGTTTTCAGGGGGCGATTCCTTGTGGAAAATCAATGGGAGTCATTCATGTAAACAAAAGCTCCTAGGCCTTTCTTCGAAAAGTTACACGCTTCTAAAATAAAATAAAAAGTTTTTTTTCTTGAAATTGCTGAAAGAGTTGAAGAAATGGCATTTTGTGGGCATGTTCTACCAATGAGATATGAATGAATATTTTTTTAATTTTGTTGTGATCTTTTGAAGGGGTGAAACATGCAACCCCTATTCCATTTTTCACCAGAACTTTTTAACTAAACAAAACTTCTCTATTAAAAAAAAGTGTTGAAAAGAACAATCCATTGCAAAACTTTTTCAAGTCCGGTGATGTGACCGTAAAAGCAATTGTTTCCCTATAAAAAAATAAAATACCACATTGTGCATGAACGGATCTTCTGTAAATGGAATCGAAAAAATCTAGTTGGTGGCTCTCACGTTTTGTTTGCACAACTTGTGACGTCAATCGAAATCTAAATGATCTAGTAGGTGGCTGTCAATTCGGCTGTCAATTCGGCTGTCAATTCGCTTTGATTTCTATGTGATAGTTGAAAGTTCAGTTGTTTCTTTTGAATCTTCACTATGAATAATTACACTAACGCTGAAATGGCCGATATGCATTTTATGTATGCTCTTCGGAAGCTAGACGGCTCTATGCAGAGATGTATCTTCAGCGCGTGATAGCCCACCTCTGTGAAAGAGGGACTTTTCAAAAACGAACAACTGATTATGGTCGTCCACGAGTAATAAGAACGGTGGCACTGGAAGAAGAGGTTCTCAATATGATTGAAGATCGACCGGAATTAAGTACAAGACAAATTGCTAACACACTTAATATTAGCAATAAACTAATCTGGAAAATTTTGAAAGATCACCAATGGTATCTTTACTATATTCAACGAGTCAAGGCACTTTTGCCGCGAGATCTTCCCCATCGTGTAGACTTTTGTCAATGGAATCTTCAAATGATTACCCAAATTGCTTGATTTTCAGAAAACGTAATATTCACTAACGAATCCAACTTTTCGAAGCAAGGGATCACAAATTCCCATAACAATCATCTATGCGCCGAAGATTACCTTCATGCAATTCAATATGAATTTTCACTTAACGTATGGGTCGGAATTATTGACGAAAATATTATTGGACCGTATTTTCTACTGTTAGGGCAAACTGGTGCAACCTATACCATTTTTTTCCAAGGATAGCTTAACCATTGTTCCACAAGCTATTTGACCACGAATGTGGTTTATGCACGATGGTGCGCCTGTCCATCTCAGCATAACTACTCGTTAGTACTTGGACGACGTGTATCCGAATCGTTGGATAGCCAGAGCAGGACCTCAACCATGGCTTCCCAGATCTCCAGACTTGAACCCCTTGGACTCTTGCATCTGGAGTCACCTGGAATCCTTGGTTTATACGACCCCCATTGGATTGTGAATGATTCAAGGAATCGCATCATTGCAGCCTGCGAGACAATCCAAAACATACTAGGAATATTTCAACGTTTGCGACAGTCTATGAGACGAAGATTTGATTCCTGTCTGATGGTTGTAGGTGGTTATTTCGAGCAGTTTTTATAACTCCGTTCCGTTTGATCTTGTTGCCTTTTCCTTTGTTGTAATGAAAATGTAACACATTAATTTGTTTTGTTTGTATTTTTAATTTGATATTATATTAAAACAAAACGTGGGACTAGTACATGCCTACATTGAAAGTTGAAACAAGCGGAATCATTTTAAAAATACTACGATTGAAGTCACAAGTTGTGCAAACAAAACTAGCCACCCACTAGATTTTTTCGATTCCATTTACAGAAGATCCGTTCATGCACAATGTTGTATTTTGTTTTGTCATTGGAAAACTATTGCTTTTACGGCCACAACACAAAAATTAAAAAAGTTTTGCAATGAATCGTTATTTCCAAAACATATTCTTCAATTGAAAAATGTTGTTTCGTTGAAAAGTTCTGGTAAAAAATGGAATAGAGGTTGCATGTTTTACCCCTTTAAAAGATCACAACAAAATTCAAAATATATTCATAGGTAGGTTTCTTATAGGTAGAACACGCCCACTAAATGAAAAATATAAAAATGGCCGACAGTGAGTAGACAGTGTTGTTGTGAGGTCCGTGTTTTTAATCGTAAAAAGTGGTTAAACTCAAGCCTAAGTGATCTAGTTTTCTAGCAATCATTGTATTAAAGTGGGGTTCAGTTGTGAACGAATTTTCGCAGAAATAAAATGGTGATTACACGTGAAATACGAGATGAAATAAGAAATTCCGTGAGTACAAGCATCAATTCCGTTTTGAAAGAAGAGGCATTTATTAAATTAATAGTGGAAAAAGTATCCGATAGTCTAACAAAACTCTGGGTGAAAAAATCGGCGAACTAGAGCAGAAGATAAACGAGACTAACAAAAAATGTGTCGAGAATAGTACGGTTATTAAGGAGCTTAAAGAAGAAACTGCGGTACTCAAATCGGAAAATGAATATCTTCTACGAAAGTATGACGTAATTGATCAGGAAACCAGGTCGAAAAATTTGCGAATATTCAAAGTTGATGAGAGGCCACAGGAAAATTCATCTGAAGTGCTAATTGGACTTTTTGAATCGCGCTTGTCAATTAAAATCGATCCAAGGGATATTCTTATGTGTACTAGATTGGGAAAAAAGCAAGCTGACAGATCGAGAGGTATCCTGTTGACGTTGAGCAATTTGAATATGAAGCAAACCATTTACAATAAGAAGAAGATGCTTAAGGGAACAGGAATAGTCTTGAAGGAAGATCTAACAGAAAGCAGACTGAAACTTATGGAAGCAGCTATCAAAAAAACATCGCTAAGAAACGTATGGTCCTATAACGGCATTATTTACGCTTTGAACAACAATATAAGATTTTCAATCAGAACCAAAGATGATTTGGAGAAATTTTGATATATATTTTTGCTTGCAATTCTCTTGAAATAAATAAAATTAAAAAAACTATTTTCAACTTTTGTTGTTGATTGATTTCTATAATTCAGACAAATGAATTTGAACTGAAATAATGTGAATAAAACATAGGAGCTCGCAGCAAAATTCTTCCTTATTTTTTTTTCTTCTTCCGGTTTTATATATATTCTCTTTTTTTTTTTAATTTCCTTTTTTCTTTCTCTTGTTTTTTGGTGCCAACTCTTATAAAAATATTCTGCTGGTCTTCATAATCTCTCGAATTGAGTGCATACAAGTGTTTTGATCATAGGAAGCAGAAATTTTCTACCTATTTTTCCTGTACTGCATACAATTTGTGTGAAACCTATTGTCTATTTCAGATAATTGCATATTACTATTAATGAAATGAAAATTGCTCACTTGAATATCAGATCTTTATTTACAGGCTTTCAGGAGTTCAAGGAAATTGTATTAGAAAATGATATTGATATTATGCTACTGTCTGAGACATGGTTGGGCCCAGATGATCACTCTGTTGTGGTGGACATTCCTGGATATACGTTATTTCGTAAGGATAGAGTTGGTAGAGGTGGGGGAGTTGGAGCATATGTTAAAGTATCTGTAAGTTGTGAAATCTTGCATATTGACATGGTTATGGGAAGTAACATTGAATATATCTTACTAAAAATGCGAGACAGACATAAAAAATTTATTGTTGGAGTTTTTTATAGACCACCCACCGCTGTAATGGGAGATGTAATAGAAGATATTGAAAACATACTTGCTTCAACCTATCATACTGTTGATTGGATGACGCTCTTAGGAGATTTCAATGTAAATTTTTTTAATTTGGATAATCCGTTAATGCACTGCTTTGAATCTTTTGGTTTTTCACAAATTTTGAATGTTGCAACGAGAACCACTAGCACAACGAGTACGTTACTTGATCTCATCTTCGTTTCAACCACTGATATAGTAAAAAAATCTGGTACATTGCCTGTACATGGAATATCAGATCATGACTTAACATTTTTAGAAGTGGGGATGCCTATCCTCCAAAACGTACCCAAGCTCATTACTTATAGATGTTTTCGGCACTTCAATATCAGTAACCTATTAAATGACCTTCGGGAGCTTCCCTGGGACAATATCATTGTAGAAAATGATCTCGATAAAAAAATTGATATATTCAATGAGTTCATTCTCCTTGCTTTCAATAATAATGCTCCATTTGTTCAAAAAAACGTAACAAAACCACCAGCACCCTGGCTGACGGATAATTTAATGATCTTAAAAAAAGAGAGAGACAAAGCTTTACAAAAGTTCAAAAAAACCAAAAGAGAATGCGATTTTAAAAGATATAAAGAATTGAGAAATTATACTCTCGCGGTAACTAGAAGTGAGAAAAAAGCCCATCTTAATCATGTTCTTCAAATGAAAAATTCTAAAGCTTCTTGGAAAACACTGAAACACTTGGGTGTCTGTTCGAGCTCTAAAACATAATTCCTGATAACCTATCGAATCCCGATACCATGAACAACTATTTTTCTACCTACCTGCGTATGTAACTGATGAATGTGATGAGAAAATTGATTTTTATATTAGGTCAGTTCATAACCCTCCTTTGCAATTTTCATTCAGATTAATAACTGTTGAAGAAGCCAATAAAGCTTTACATAGTATTAAAACGGATGCCTTTGGAGTAGATAATATAAATGCTGAAATGTTAAAATATTGCAGCCCATTCATAGACAAATATATAACACACATAATAAATTGTTGCATTGAAAAATCATACTTTCCAGTTTTATGGAAAAGTTCTGTTGGTATACCTATCCCTAAAAAAAGTCATCCCAAAGATTTTACAGATCTCAGAATCATTAGTTTACTTCCTATTTTATCCAAAATTTTCGAAAAAAATTTGTATTCTCAAATATATGAACATTTCACTGCAAAAGACTTACTTCCTGATTGCCAGTGCGGTTTTGGACCAGGTAGAAATACTGAAATATCTCTGGCGACTGTAACCGATGATTTATTAACTGCTTATGATGAAGGTTTATCTAGTGTTTTGGTACTACTTGATTTTTCTAAGGCATTTGATACCATTAATCATGAGTTGCTTTGCGCAAAATTGAGATTTTATGGCTTTGATGATTCATCGGTGTTTCTGATATGGAATTACTTTTGAGGCGTTCTCAGCAATATCAGTAAATGGATTATATTCATCCAAACTGGATATATTAGTGTCCCGAAGGGTCCATATTAGGCCCCTTGCTTTTTATTATATACACTGCTGATATTTTGAATAATATAGAACAATGTAAGGTACAAGCATTTGCAGGATGATAGACAAATGTATCTCAGCTTTAGTACTGAGGATTGGGTAAAATGTCGAAGACATCAAAAATAATGAATTGAACAATATCAAGACTTCCTCTGATCAGCACAACTTGAAAGTCAATTCTGAAAAATCGAAGATACTGTTTTTTGGCAATAAAAACAATAGAAACTTATTAAGAGACAATATGACAATCCATATTGACAATTCACCATTAGAAATGTGCGATTCAGCCAGGAATCTTGGCTTAGTGTTAGATGTTGAGATGCGCTTCTCTCTTCATGTCAGGAGTATTATAAGTAAAGCATTTGCATCCTTGAAACTCATTTATAGTGCTCGCCATTTTCTCAGCGTTAAAATGAAACGAACATTATGCGAGTCATTGGTTCTGAGTCACTTCAACTATTGTGATTTCATCTATGGACCTTGTTTAACAAGGGTAGATAAGGACAAGATTCAGAAAGTGCAAAACAGCTGTTGTAGACTAATTTATGGAATCAGAAAATATGATCATATTTCTCAAAAATTTCAAGAATGTAACTGGCTCAACATGGAAAACAGGAGGCAACTCCATCTAGGTACTTTCACACATAAATTTCTCAATGATCCTAACTCACCTGCTCTAGTACGTAAATTCATTCCTAGATCCGAAATACACTCAAAAAATGTCAGGAATAGATCCACCCTGACCATGCCCCAGCACAGAACTGCAATGTTCCAAAAGTCATTTGTATTTAATGCTATTCAGATGTACAATCATTTACCTAATGAATTCAAAATATACAATATTAATAAATTTAAGTATAAATTAAAATATCAACTATTTGAAACACAGCGAAAAATGTCTCGGCCAGCCTTGTAACTTCCTTTATTTATTTAGAAAGTGGTATTCTCAACTTATTCCATATTGTAATATTTATTATACTAGGTGCACTCGTTCATTTCTACAAAAATCGTATTCCTTCTATAATCACCAATATTGTGGATCCAGCCAACATTTCCAACATCACCAAAATATTTCATGTGACTCTACTGTCGTGTTATTGTTTTTTTATTTCTTTTTTCTTTTCCTTATATATATAATTTTTCCTTCTCTTGGGCAATTGCCCTCTGGTGGTTGAGTAGAATAGCTTTAAGCTAGACTTCGCCATCAGTTTAATTAAATTGTAATGTTTTCTTTTTTTCTATTGACAATAAAGACGTTTATTATTATTATTATTATTAAATGCCATTCCTTCAACTCTTCAGCAAGTTTAAGAATTTTTCAATCATTTTTGGAAGCGTGTACTTTTCAAGAAAAGGCCTAAGAGCTTTTGTTTACATGAAAGACCACCTTTAATTTTCGACAATAAATCATCCCCCAAAAACTTTCGCACGTATTTGATAACACCCTGTATGCGTGTATCTAATAATACCAGAGTTAGCTATGAATATTTAATATTTGTTACTAAACTGAACGAATACATATAAATGTGCCTCCTGTAAAATGTCTAAATTTGCACACCCTCCACATGCAGAAGGTACATACCATGACACCTCAAGATTTTCCAGCATGACTGAAATATTCTCATTGGTTCATAGGTAAACAAAGAGAAGATATGTCTTTCATTAAACAAGTTTTATTCACTGATAAAGCAGGTTTCAGTAGATAGACAATCTCCACATATGGGCCGAATAAAATTCCCATGGTATATTGCAAACCAAACACCAACAAAAATTCAACGTGAATGTTAGGGATGATATCATAGAAAACCATCTTAGAGGATCATCTGTTTTATATCATCGATTGGATGGAGAACGTTATTTGGAGTTGATTCAGAACTATTTGAATGGACTTCTGGAACATGTTCCATTACAATTCCGGCGCTCCTCCTCATTTTAGCTTGTTTGTGCGGGACTAACTGAACCATAATTTTTCCAATAGATGGATTGGTGGAAGAGGGCCATATTCATGGCCAGCGCGGTCTCCGGATTTGTAACCTTTTCAATTTATTCTATGGAGGCATCTAAGAAGTCTCATTCAGCTATACCTATCCACACGAGAGATGACTTGTTGAATATAATAACATTACATTGTGAAGCCATATGAAACGATCTTGTAATGCTATTTCAAGTACAGAGGGGGTTGATTTGTTGAAAATATGAACAGGATGTTCATAGAATCAGATGTGGAATCATCTGCGGCTGAAAGACAAACTTTAGTCACTATCTTCCATCGTCAAGATAATCTCTTGTGGGGTATTCATGTTGAAAAGGAAAACATTCTCAATTGAATATTGAATAGAAATATTTTTCTGTGCACTGAAAAATCCACGATAAGTCAAGTTATTTTTTGTGAATGTCTAACAGAAAACAACTACTTCCCCAGCTAAAGCCACGCTGGACATTGAACTACATCTGATAGATATTCTGAAAAGAAAAAATCTGTAATTGAAAATTTGCATTTTTAATCAATTGAGAATGTTTTCCTTTTCTACAGAGGGGGTGTATTCGAATATGTATTGAGAGAGAAGGGGGTCATATCGAGCAGTTTTTGTAGTGGATTTTTCATTTCTGTTTGCTCTTGAGGATTGCGATTGATATTTACGCTACGAGTTATGTTGAGTGAAAGTGTTATGAGGATTTTGCCTATTATTTCTATTGTCATAATTTTTTTTTTAAATAATGGTGAACGTCGTCGGATAGAAGTGCATTTTTACCAAAAATCCGATTTACTTTACACACGAGTACTATTATTCAGAAAATTATCCAGGAAAAAATATTAAAGAATCTCAGTCATTTCAAAGTTTCGGGCGGTGTGGAGCAACGGGGGCAGTCCGTTTCTGACTTTGAAGCAAACCAACTGACTCATGCAGGAAACCTCATCGAAAGAGCTCATTTGTTTCGTCAATCACAAAATTTGGTTGATTTTCAATATTTACTCGAACAGTTACGAAAGAAAAACATTTTTCATTCTGTAACTTCGAGGGCTCGTAACTTCCAATGGAGGATTTTAAGGAAAATAGTATTTACGTAACAAGGTCCGAAAGTGATATTTTACGGGATGAGTAGGAACTACGGCTCGTCCTGGAATTCTGCGAGTCCCGTAAAATCACTTTTGGATCGTGTTACGTACAATATTTTTTTTGTAGCCGTTTTGTATGTTAAAAAGGATATCGATGGATAATAACGTATGAACTTTATAACGACAATTACATATCACAATCACTCTTATGATTACATTACTTATGGATATTAATTACACAATCATACCAATTACTTATATTAATATTTGGAATGTGCAGTGGATCCACTTGTGCCCATCCCGAGCTCCTATGATAGCTTTGTGGGTACCATAACAAAATATTAACGACTATCCATCCCTCGAGGCTGCAACACTAATTATATCCAAGGCCTAACAAGAGCGTCGAAAGCCCAATTACAAAACCAATCCCCTGGGAGAAGATACAATAGAGGCGGGCAAACAACCAATCACCTCTATAGCCGAGGCCAAAAGGGAGAAGTGGACCAAACTAATGGAGGAGCTTGACTTGAGCATGAGCAGCCACAAAGCGTGGAGACTATTGAAGCGCTTAAACAACAACCCAACCCACCCAAGAGCCCATGCTAACGTAACCGCAGATCAAATAGCCGCTCAGCTCGTGAAAAATGGCAAACCAGACCAAATGCCCCTCAAGAAAACAAACAATATTAACCGAATAGAGGGTGACGAAACGACCAAACTGTCCACCCCCTTTACCATGGAAGAGCTGAACTCCGCCATAAAGAAATGCAAACCACGGAAGGCCGCTGGACCAGATGACATCCTGACTGAGCAGATCAAGCATTTCGGACTGAAAACAAAACGGTGGCTACTGGACTTGTATGATGCCTGCCTACAACAATGCAAGCTTCCTAACATCTGGCATAAAGCCAAGATCATAGCTATCCTCAAACCAGGCAAAGAAGCTAATAACCCAAAGAGCTACCGCCCGATCTTGCTGCTATGCCACACGTATGAAATTTCTGAAAGATTAATATACAACCGACTTTTACCGACCGTAGATCCAATCCTTATACCCCAACAGGCTGGATTTCGCCCCGGAAAGAGCTGTACGGCACAAGTGCTCAACCCAACTCAGCACATTGAGGTCGGTTTCCAAGGGGGATATATAACGGGTGCCATTTTCATCGACCTCACGGCGGCATATAACACCATCAACCTCCGACTCCTGACGCAGAAAATATATCATACAACCAAAAACATCAACCTTACAAACATCATCAGAAACCTGCTCCAAAACCGGAGGTTCCTGGTGGAGTTCCAGGAAAAGCGGAGTGGGTGGGGGAACCAGAGAAACGGCCTGCCACAGGAAAGCGTGCTGGCACCACTACTCTTCAACATATATACCAACGACCAACCCCTTCCTGAAGGAACAAGGAGCTATATATATGCAGACGATAGGACAATCACATCACAAGGGAAAACATTCGAAGAGGTGGAACAACGACTGAGCGCGGCCCCAGTAGAGTTGGATTCGTACTACAGAAACAACCAGCTGAAGCCAAATCCAACAAAAACGCAGGTATGTGCCTTCCACCTTAGGAACAAACAGGCCGGCAGAAAACTACAGATCGAATGTAGGGGAGTACCATTAGAGCACTGCCCCTGAGATCGACAGAAAATTACGATGAACCTGAAACCAGAGTGGACTTTTGGGGGAAGACCTCAAACCAACATTGGATGAAGCCGAATGAAGAACTGGCATCAGGAGGCGGCAAAAACTGGGGAATCTAGAAGGCACTAAACAGACTGCGGACGGACACGGCGAGATCGAGAGATACCCTAAATAAGTGGGGCTACCCTGTGGACTCCAATCTCTGCGACTGTGGAGAACTGCAAATCACGCAACATATGTACACTGCTGTGCCCCGCTAGATGTAATATTAATTGTGGACTAAGGCATGAGTAATTGCTACAAAAGCTTGATGGCTTTAAGATTTTGCCATTAAATATGCAAGAATCACTTGTTCATTTATAGTGTGCACATTTTTATCATGACTCCATTTTTCAAATGAACTGTAGACCAATTCGTACCTCTCTCTTGACTTTACTGGCAATAATTCATGAGTAGCCGCTTCAGCAGATTCACCAATCTCATGTGGAATCATTTTGGCCTCACTTTCACTACGGATTTCAATTTTTTTTATTTGAAAAGCGAACAAACATACACTAATGTTACATGACAAGCGCTGTCATAATAAAATACGATGTTCATGTTATTGTCAAAGCCGCTTACATAGGTACCCAAAATCGTCCCGAAAGTAACAAGAATCGTCCCTTAAGTGCGAAATTGTTGCGAAAGTGAAAAAAAATCGTCCCGAAAATAGCTACTTTCGGTACCATTTGTGTAAAGTGGCACTTTCGATTTAATAAATCATACCGAAAATTTTATTTTCGAGACGGCTGCATAAATACAGGGTGTTCCCTAACTACGGTACGAAACTTCAGGGGGTGTTTCGTTAGGTCATTTGACAAAAAAAAGTTTCTATGAACATATGTCCGGAGTTGCTTCTTTTCTGAGATACAGGGCCGTTGAAGTATAAAACAAAAGGTATTTATAAAATATCCTGAAACCGATGTGGTTGAAATGTGGTACAACTATTTGAAATAATAACGCAATTATCTGGCCCTAAGTAGGTCCAGTGGCGTCCCAGTGGGCACCACAGCCAACAATACTGAGAAAAAAAATATTATATTTTGTCTTTTTCAGTGCATTTGAATATAAGCGTGGGTTCCAAAAAGTTTTTTATAAGCGTGATAAAAATATAACTTCTTGACCTTCTGTGTTTTTTTCATATTCAGCTTAGTTTTCGAGAACAAAAAAAATTAAGGCACTCTACAATCATTATTACCTGCTAAGGAGACCAGCTGACAGTGATAGTATTGTCATATCAGTAAAAGTCAGAGTTGTCAATTAGCAGTGATTCCATCATGAATACTTTTACTAACGCTGAAATGGCTGACATGCACTTTATTCATGGATTAACAAATGGAAATGCGGAAGAAGCACGGAGAATCTACCAGGATAGATATCTTAACAGAGTAATTCCATGTGCTAAAACATTTAGAACGCTACATGCAAGATTATGTGGAACTGGAAGTTTTAATAAAAATGTAAGTGGTGGAAGACCAGAAACTGTAACAACGCCTGAACTAGAAGAAGCTATACTTGATGCAATAGAAGAAGATTCTTCAAATAGTACCAGGAAGATTGCACTGCAGCTTGAAGTAAGCCCAAAAAGCGTTTGGAAAGTTATAAAAAGAAATCTCCTATACCCATATCTCAAACAGCGGGTCCAAGCTCTACTGCCTAGGGATTTTCACTCAAGACTATTGTTTTGCAGGTGGTTGATTCATACGATGGCACACAATAATAATTTTTTACTAAATATTTTATTTACGGACAGGGCAAATTTTTCACGAGATTCTATTATG
The DNA here is from genome assembly GCA_018342105.1 of Gonioctena quinquepunctata. Lineage (NCBI taxonomy): Eukaryota > Metazoa > Arthropoda > Insecta > Coleoptera > Chrysomelidae > Gonioctena > Gonioctena quinquepunctata. The sequence goes on from JAFIRS010002135.1 coordinate 242,202, forward strand.
AACTTCCACAATAACCATTTCTGGGCCGACGAAAATCCCCATATTATTAGAGGGTAGGAATTATTGGTGACGACCCAATTGGACCCTTTTTTTTACCAGCAAGATTATCAGGTCCATCCTACACGGCTTTTTTGCGAAATCATCCACCCATTTTGTTGGAAGAAGTACCCGTACTTGTAAGAGGCAACATGTGGTTTATGCACGACGGAGCTCCAGCTTATTTTAGTGTTCTTGCTCGTCAGAATTTCGATATCACCTACCCTAATCGCTGGATTGGACGTGCGGACCTCAACATTCGCCCTCTCGCAGTCCTGATATGAATCCTCTAGATTTCTATTTATGGAGTCATCTGAAGGCTCTCGTTCATAAAACCCCTATACTAGATGTGAATGACTTGAGGAATCGAATAAGTGACAATTTCAATGTCATAAGGAATACTCCAGGTACTTTTGAACGTGTCAGACAATCAATGACACATCGATTGCAGTCGTGTATTTCATCAGACGGTTTATTTTTTACTTTGGGTTTGTATTTCATGTTGTCCATGGATAATTTGTAGAATAAGTCAAAGTATTCTCTTCTCGAAAACGAAGCTTGATATGAATAAAACACAAGGGACCACAGAGTTGTATTTTCAGTTGCTTAAACTGAAAAAATTAAATACTACAAAAAAAAGTACTTTTTTTTCTCAGTATTGTTGGCTGTGGTGCCCACTGAGACGCCCCTGGACCTACTTGGGGCCAAATAATTGCCCTATTACTTCAAATAGCTGTACCACATTTCAACCACATCGGTTTCAGGATATTCAGGATATTTTATAAATACCTTTTTTTTAATACTTCAACGCCCTGTATCTCAGAAACGAAGCAACTCCGGACATATGTTCATAGGAACTTTTTTTTGTCAAATGACCTAACAAATCACCCCCTGGAGTTTCGTACCGTAGTTAGGCAACACCCTGTATTTATATAAAGTACTGATGATATTTCGACCCCATCTATACATTTCCCAGAGGAAAAGATGAAGTCTTGGGACACACTATATGTATAAATACTGTATCAATGAAAATTGTATCCGTTATACGCATATAAAACGTTTGTTTGAGATAACGGCATAATTTCCCCTCGGTCGAAAGAATTCAACACGTCTAGCAAACCCAATCGAAAATCCAATTTTCCACATTCCGAATCAATGGACTTCCACTCCGATAGGGAAATAAGACATTAATTTTCCAACCCTATTGATCATTCCAGCGAAGCAAAAAAGGTGTTACCTAACCTCTGGAAGGGGTCGCAATAATGGATAGTCTCCCGGGTCTACATCGAAACCTCATATCTGTAAATTCATGACACCATTTCACTTCAACCCTTAACCTCCATACCCCAGGGACCTAAAAAATGGTTTATTACAGACCCTCGTGACTGAGGACGCAACAGATAACTAATGGACTCTGGAAAGGACGTTGCCAGGTTTCGGAAAATAAATATCCAGGTGTGTGCCACAAGCTAGCCATCACGTTTTGGAGGACATGATTGTTAAATAATGTTGGGTATATTTTCCACTACACTGAAAACAACTATGGGGCAGCTGCCGTTTCATTTCGAAGCCTTGAAAAAACAAGTATCCGAAATCTATGCGAATAATTGAGTTTATCCTTGAATAATTGATTTTATCTCTATGAGTATGCCTAACTAGCTTCAGATCAGTCGATTAGTTATTGAAAAAATTACAAATCAAAGGTGGATAGTGAAATTTTTTAATTTACTAGCGATTAATAACATATATTCATTAAGTACCAATATGGATAACACTCCATGAGACGCCTTGTTAACAAAGTGAAGTCGCGAAAATCAGTATGTCCTTTTTCATGCGGGCGCTTGAAAACTACTGCGCAGGCGCAACTTTCGAATTACTACTCATGACATAAATATTCAAAGTTAGATTATTTATTCATTTTGAGCAGAATTAGGCAATCCAGTGATCTGTCAAAACGAAAGCAATATGGCGACTGTTGGCACACATTGTAATTCGTCATAAGCAACCCTAGTAATAAAAGTGTTTTTTGTAGTTTTATGTGCGAATTTAAAGAGTTTTCATAATTCTGGATTATGATTCGCGCTTCAACTGAAGAAAAATGCCAGTTACTTGAATTGTAGTTGACTGTGGGGCTCGTCACGACAGGGATAGAGACGGAGATTTCACTCGGTGCCTTCAGTTTTAAATCACAAGTTTTTGACCAGTAAAAATGACTTATCGAGGAAGAGAAAAGTTTTATAGTTAGCTGCAATCAAGCGAGATGATCTTACACGGATACGAAAATCAAGTATTAGAGTCTGCACGAGACATACCTATTATAAATTTGTGCACATTCATGAAAATATTAATCATTCATTCATAGATATGACTTCAGACCTTTGTGATTTGATTTGTTCCTACGATTATTTGTATGATTTTGCCTACTTGCATATCACTGAATTATTGTACATTAGAAAGTCCCTTTTCGAATGAAGTTCGTATACATACAGATAATTGATTGATTATCTGTATCTGATTGATAATTGATATATTTTCCACTTCAAAAGTAGAGAAAACTCAAAATGAAAGTTCATATGTACCTCCTCAAATAATATTTTTATACCAGACTTGTTATTGAATTATTGCAATGCAAATTTTCTTTGGGATTCTGTTGACTTAATAAATAAAAAAATAAAAATATTAAGAAATATGTTTTTCAATCTCAACCATCCCTTTATAGATACTTCAGGCAATTGTCGAAAGGCTTGGTCAAGTCTTGTGGAAGGTGTAATATTAAAAAAATTTGTATGAATTTATTAAATTAAATTTAAAAATCCAAATCGTTGATATTGTGATATTTATCGAAATTGTATTAGGTTTATGAATATATACATATATATGATATCTTTTATGATTGGTATTAAATCTTGAATAATTAACTGAATCAGTAAAACAACGAATATACAAACTGTTATGTTATGTGAGATCAGCCTATTCACTATTTCCTGTATGTTTCTGATAGGGGAATCACCCCATAGACTGATTTGTCAGTTGGACGAATGTGAAAAAGTAATAATAAAAAACAGATTTGAAAAAGTACTTGTAATTCATTAAGTTCTTCATGAAGATTCTTAAAACATAACACAAACATTCATTTAATGACAAAAACAAGTAAAAATGCATAGTAAGAGATGAAGTTGTCATGAAATCAATTTTAAAATTTATTAAAAATAGTATTCTTATCAAAAACAAACAGTATATACCTATATTTATTTTTTACTTAAATACTGAGCAAGAGGCCAGTCGTCCAAAAATTTTTTTGACTGGATGGCCTTGGTCACACAGCTTCCTAATCTAATATGGCACCAATATGACTGCATACTTGACTGTACAAATGCTGAATCTTTTGTGAATGCTTCACCCAAAAAAGTTATGTTGATTAGAAAGAACTATTATGAAAGTTGACAAGTAATATTCTGATGAAATATCAAATCAATGTCTCTTATAAATGTGGCACTAAACATAACAGATCAGATCAGAAGTTATAAATTGCCTCTTTTGAATTATTATTCGTTATTTGCTACTGTACATGTACCCATTAGAAAAAGTCTGCTGCCCAGGAAAAGATGTACTGAACTAACTAAAATAAATGGATCATTCTGGAACTTTGTTCTCACCGTCACAACGAAGCCAGATTCAAAATATGTATGGATTCTGAACTTATATAGGCCTTCATCGGCATTTGGGAATGGAAGCTATGAGTAAAAACCAAATACAAAATAATATTATATTCATAACAGGAGGAGCACCAACAATTGAAAAATGCAGTTCAGAAATATTCAGTACAGAAGGATCTAAATCACTGATCAATCTCAACTTCATTTTATACCTGTAACAAATACACTGAAAAAAATGGTAACAGAGGATGGGGATGTATTTTCCAGCATACCGTTCACCAAACCCTCCGTTTTTCAACAAATCAGGTAATCACTCTCCATCTAATTATCAATAATTAACAACACGAAAATAATCAAAAATACACTTTTTCCAGCCAAAGAGTACATGGCAATTATCAGTTTGTGTGCCAACAACCGCCATATTGATTATCACTTGGTATGGATTGTCACGTGAAAAGAAATGTCACAATTCTGTGGTTATGTTACTATAATGAGAATTTGCAACAAATTAAATGCGCTCGTCATACTCCAACATATTTTCACGTGAAATCATGACTACTAGAACGACATGGACGAACAAAATCGCGTCTTTGATGAAAAACGTGTTTATTTCTTGGCGCATGCGCATCCAAATTCAGTACCCGATTTTGAAAATCGATGTTCAATTGTTTTGGCTTTACATAGGCTATCCTTATTTTCAATATTTGAAGTTAATGAATATATGATTAATACACTCGTTTTTTAAAAGCCGATCAAAATATTAATATTTGACACTGACAACTAATGAAATGTAATTAAGAGGAGACATGAGCAACGTACGTTCCCAATAAGTTGTGAAAAACAACCAAGCTTTCTCATTATTTTTTTTGTTGGGTGTTTGGCAGATGTCAAAAAAATTCCATAAATTCGTGAACCTTTAGGCCCCCACAGACGATGAGATCGGAATCGCTACATGTTGCATGATACCGTGATACAAATTTCATCGTGTGTGTAGAATTGGGTATTCTGGGTAAGTGATGGGGAGCTTGATATATGAACAAGTGTATGGGTCGAATAGAATTTTAATTATAGGGTCGGACGAAAGTAGCTTAAAATAGTTTTTATAATATACACACGAACAGTGCAACGTCCTTTTTTCCGAAATTGATTGGCACACGAATAATACGTAGGTATGTCATGTGAGGAAATCAATCAAAAAGTGATTTAACGAATGAAAAAATTTGGTTTATACAGTAAACCATTTATTATTATTATTGCCAGTCAAGTTACGTATTCCCGAAATATGGCCAAGTACTTGTGGGTATTCAATGTTTCTGATTCGTAAATGAGAATCAGAAACAAGAAATTCAAAATGTGGGCAATATTATCGAATAAAGGAGGAGAGAAACCCAAATAATTGTCGAAAAATTTTGTGCCGAACCCTGCAGATCCCATTTACCACCCCACTGAGCTCCGGGAAGCAGTTAATCCGGGTAGTACTCACAGGAAACTGAATCAGTTTTCATAATCTCACACAGACGTAAATTGAATACAAACATCCGCCGTTTTATACCCTGTATATGTTCAATTGAAATTCAATTCTATCCGCGTGAAAGGAGAAATGAACATTCACAATGTCTTTAACTAAAACTGGTTGGCTCTTCTTAAACGTAATTACATGTACATAAAACGACTAATTAACACTGAGACATCATTTGGTTCCATGTTCTTTCTTCAGAAAATTGGATTGTGAGATATTGAAGTACAAAGGGGCTCCTTGCTGAATCCACGTCTCTCTGAATGATTTTCATGTATATAATAATATGAAGTATCGAACTAGATATCAGTTCCGATCCTTCGGCCTTCGAGGAACACAATCGTTGAAAAACATTCCTCCCTATAATATTCTTAGCTATACTAATATGAAAAAAAAAACATATGGCGCATCCGTACGGAGGAGGCAGACTTCCCTAACTGGTGCTGACAAATGGATGACGTTTAAACCTGACATAATATATGGGATTGTCTGTCACAGCTAAGAGTAGCATACAGGGCAAACAAAATGTATGAAACCATTGAGAAATATTGATAGTAATTTACAGCGATTTTCTGTATTTTTTTATACACGCTTTAGCTTCACCTGTATGTTTGTATGTATGAATGTAGGTAATTGAATCGTTGAAATTAATTTTCACCCACTTCCAGAAACCCGAAGTATTTAAGATTTCGCCCACGTACTAATACGTGTGTGGATGAATCAATCAAAGATTTTTTCTCCCGTAGCCTTTCTTAGTATTTTGTAGCAATATGGATTAAGAGATAAAAAATAATAAGAATGAAGTCCTCGACCAAAAAAAATCGTCTTCTGTTAAAAAAAGCATCACACCGTTTTTTGCCATATCAAGATTACTGATATCAAGCACCTTACGCTTTTGGAACCAAGTTCCTTATCGCGCGTTGCGAAAGGGGGCTAGACGGAATAAATTAAGACCAAAAGTTGTAACGACACTTTTTGCTATAGTGGTAAGCCGTGCGGCGTGCGCGTATTCCTCTGTCTCTCTCTCTCTCTCTCTCTCTCTCTCTCTCATAGAAAGCAATCCAGTTATTTTCGTTTCGTCTTTCTATTTCGCATTGAACAGTGTGGTGTCGCGACGATTATTTTTGTTGAGTGTATACAGGTTTTTTGTACATAATAAATAATAAAAAACAATAATGAATCCTGACAGTGTTTCTGCACAAGTTCCGGATATTGCTGATGGAGTTAGGTAAGTAGAGATTCTATACAGACAATAATAAATGCTTGTGTATTTTTAGCAAGTACGCATTATAACCTCTCTTTACTATTGTGCTAACCAAGTCATACGCGTTATAATCTCTCCATTATTGTGTGTTTAGCAAGTGTACACGTCATAACTTTAATAAATTTAAAAGCAAATTATATTTTAATATTACAATATCAATGCGTATGTACTAAAATTGAGCCTACTGATTGTTATGATCAATCCTTGAAAATCAAACTTGCCACCTGATATTATTTACTAAGAACGTCACAGCCAGATAGGAAAAATCAGTTCCAATAAAAACCCATAACAACGTCGTTTTGACACACGTCCAAAGTCAATAAACAAGGGCAGTTAAAAGAATCATAAATCGTTACCCGAAAAAAAAATTAAAAACTCGATAACGCGATCATCCTAACCAGCATCTTTAAATTGAAGTAAACAAACCCGAAATTCACGGAAATGAAACGTCTGACTATAATTCACCCTTTGTGGTCATTAGTTCAGCGACCATCAGACAAACATAAATTCCTGTCATTCAGAAAAATTTTTCCCCCATTTAAACATAGATAAGAAACCCGGGGTTTTTTCAAGAATATATTAGACAAACAGGGCCCCTTATCAGTTTTTTCGGCCCCATCTTTATCGATTTTACCAACCAATTAACTGAAGAAAAGCAATTTCAAAACCCAAATCCCCCCCCAGCCCTGTGTCGAAGATCTTATAAAGACACCGGAACCCAAAAAGTTAAGTCGAATTCAGTACCCCTTCGTAATCACTTATATTAAAAAAAAGAAATCAGTATGCCTTCACCGTAGGGCCAGTGAAAAGTGTCACGAGAATAAAACCGTTCATGATAAGAAACTTGATGAATTAATACAATGTCATCTCAGTAAAAATGGTGCAGTGTAAAATAATCATTTCCCGGTAATTGAAGGCAAAACAAATCACTCTAATGCGAATTAATTTCAATCAACGTGAAAGTACCTCAGACTGATTACCTTTTTTTTAGGTTTTTCCCCTTTTTTGATTACATGACCCTTTTTTGTTGATTTCCCAAAAGCCTAGCCAATAATTCGCCCCGTAAAATAAACCGGTAACGACCGTGAAAAGCAAATAACCCAAAAAATCCGGGAAAATC